>JAGKTI010000568.1:43561-127123 GCA_018397915.1 Birgus latro | reverse complement strand
AGACAACATAATTGTATTCATGGATATTAGTCTCATTGTAATTTATTAAAATATTGCATGCAAAACAGACCCGGAACTGCATCCTTGAGTTTTGTGATAACTCATGGCCAAGGCTTCTGTAGATGTACACGACCTGTTCGCAAGCAAGTAAGATGCCGGTGCAGTGTGTGCTTAGCTTTTTTTTTTTTTTTTTCCCTCTGGCTCGTCCTTGATCTACATTTCTTCCACATCACTCGGAGGTTAATCTCCGTCTATCAGACTCTATAGGTCGATTTCTGAGTGACATTAGGGAAATTTTCGTAACACCTCTCCATTAGCGATTTATTTAGCATATTACAGTTTAACATTTCCTTTTATATTATTTTTATCTGTACAGTATGATATAGACAAAGATTACGTCAATATTATAAAAGAGGATACTGAAGCATACTGTGCAGAATAAATTCCCAAGAATGATGCTACGATATTTTTAAAGGCCCACTTACGGTACGGACCTGCTGTACAGTATTTCTTATCCTATTCAACGTGTATGGTGCACTGAACTCTATAATATGGAGAGGCTATTTTGCCGCCATATTGAAACACCTACTCTTGTCGTTTATAATACAAAAACATGCATGAACTGTGACTTTATTTCGGTCTAATTCAACGAATTATATGGGGTACATTTAGCCAATGAGTATAAAACAACTCCATAGGTTGCTGCAGTGCAGAATTTACGCTTTACGCCAGTAAGGCAGAGAAAGGTAATGACAGAAAGGGAAAAGATAGTGTCGTATTAACGTTGAAAATATAGTGATGATGAAGCTGTTTTACGTCGAAGTAATGGTGGTGAAATGGTGTGGGAGGTCCGTAGACTATCCATGTCATGAAACCGAATGTCCAGATTGATAAAGACCGGAAGAAACATGAAAATATCTACAAGAGTGTGAACAGAAGAGAAGGGGACATGGAGAGAAAGATTGGAGATAAATGGGCCCCTTTTAATGGCCTCATTCATGCAGGGATACTTGGAAAGAATCTTCCCACCCCAACGCAGGAGGCAGTAATGTTGCAGAATTAGCAACAAGATATACTGTATTTCTTGTGAAATGTAACGTCATCTCTCTTCGATGAATTCCTGTGCCCATTTTTGCATCCGTAAGCTGCACAGTCGACCATGGCACTATATTTTCCAGAATCATCAGCTTTCAAAAATCCACAGAGCAGCTCAGTACAAAAACGCGGGTATCAGGCGTGGTGTAACATGGCTGCCGCTACACCAGCGCCGCCCTGGCGGCGGCTACATAAATTAAGCGGTGCTACCTATGAGAAAGCCTCTCCATACTGTAGAGCTCAGTGGTCTGGTGGTTGGAGCGACGGCCTCTTTATGTACATAGGATTAACCTCAGGAAAGGGCTGGAGGGTAAACCGTCATGTAAACAGCCATGTCACCAAGGGAAGTAGGCTGATAACATATTTTTCACTATATTATGTTACCTTCGACTAGTTTCTTCAACTGGAGATAGTTTCAGACTTGAGTTAGATGTAACCTTCTTGCTCCCCACGACAGCGAAAGGTCTGTCCTTGAATAAAATCATCTGGAGGTAGCAAGAATAAGGCCAAAGACGTCCTCGGACACAAGGGGTGCAAGACTTCAACAACCCAAGGGGAACAAGTTATAAGAAAGTTTTTATTCGACAAAGACAGTGTAGAAGAGACAAAGAGAGAACACTAAACAATTTTTGGAAAATAAGGGAAAGAAGGGTTCAACAACATAACTGGTAAAAAAAAAAACGTTGTAGGGAAGAAAATAGAAAGAAGGAAAGCAGGAAAGAATAAGAACACATCGGGGAGTGCCGTTGCAAAGGCAATACTCCTGCGTATCAACTGACTGAACTGGTTTACTAAATCAGGATGACCCGTGTATAAGAATGGGGCTGTCTATTACCGTTTGGTGTCCAGTCCACTCAATCAGGCAGTCAAGAACAAGAAGAGGAGGAGGAGGAGGTGGTGGTGGAATAATAATAATAATAATAATGACAAAAATAAGGAGGAGAAGACAGCAGCGTGGCATTGGTTGGTATATACCATGGATGTGAACCAATGTGCAAGATGAACTCACTGAGCTCTGTAGTAGGGAGAGCTTTCTCATGGGCACCGCCGCGTCGTTTGTATGCCCGCCGCCAGGAGCCCTAGGGCGGCGCTGATGATGTTTATGCATTACAACCGACGTCCGCGTCTTTTGAAATCAGCTGATGATATATAGTGCACTTTAGTGCCAAGGTCCCCTGCGCAGCTAAGATGTAGTGCCATGACCCACTGCTCAGCTTATGTACGCAACAGCGAAACAGAAAAAGCAAGTTAAGAACACTGTTCCAATTGCAGCTAAGCATTACCATTGTGGAGGCGACGAGTGCGGGTGTTTCAATGTGGCGGCCAAAGTCACACGCTCGCTACGGAGATGACTTCTCCATACTATAGAGTTCAGTGGATGAGCCTGTCTTCATAGCAGGTTACCAGTATCAAAAGTCATCTTGTCTCTCCTGTGTTTTCACTTTAATATTCACTTTAACTTCGTCGTACATTGTTCAGTCGCTGTATTAAGTGAGGCGACAGTATAAGCAAGCAATCTCATGTACAACTAAGTCCGTTCAGACGATTTATATAATTTGGATGAAACTTGTAATGCAGGCATTATAAACCATCCCCAGTAAACTCCGACACTGTTAAAACTAACTTCAGATGGTGTAAGAATAAAGTAAAAAATACGTCGACAGACTGAAGCGTTAAGCTCACGAAATTGTGTAAATACAGAATCTGACTTGCCGGCAAAAATCGAACTACGTGCTGCAGAAAGGGACATGGTGGAGGGAGTACGTGAGAGAGGAGAGTATGAATTGGAGAGAGGGCAGCCAGATGGGACAGGGTGACATGGATGAGACTCTCTTGTGTTCACCCCTTACAAGATTAAAACGTCTGGAGATAGTCAGACATAGATAGATAAATAGATAGACTGAAATACCCACCCCAAGGGAAGACCACATAGAGGCGTGTCGGTGTTGAAATACCCACCCCAAGGGGACACCATATAGAGGCACGCGGCGTTTATGAAATACCCGCCCCAAGGAGAGACCACAGGGAGGCGCATAAAGGGCCCGGAGAAGACGGGCTTACATTCCCCGCCACCATGCGCCCCTCTTCCCCTCAACGGGGCCCGCGGGAGATACGCCACCCTGCCACACTACTCTCGAGCCAGACCAGCATTCGCCAGGATTGGAGTGGGATTTGTGTACTCACAGTCCCAAGTAGGACTACGGCACTGCCCGCCATGCTTGCTGGGGAGGGAATGTTCATCGCACTTCCCTCACCTCCAAACCCAAGCAGGACTGCGAGGACACCCATTGTGCTTGTCGGGGAGGGAATGTCCATTGTATTTCTCTCATCTACAGACCCCACTGGGAGCAGGACCGCAGCAATGTCCACTGTGCTTGCTGGGGAGAGGACGTCCACCATGCTTGACGTGGAAAGGATGTCCACTGTACTCCGCCCACCTCCCTTCCCAGGGCAAAGCAGAACTGCGGTGGTGCTCACCATGCCCGGTGGTGCTCACCATGCCCGGTGGTGCTCACCATGCCCGTCGGGGAATGTCCACCGTACGTCCCTCGTCTGCAGCCCCCACCAGGAGCAGGACTGCGGCAATGGCCGCCGTGCTTGCCAGGGAGAGGACATCCACCGTACTCTTCTCACTTGCAGTCCCAGGGACTAGTAGAACTGCAGCGGCACCCACCGTGCCTCGGGGAGGGAATGTCCACCGTACTTCCCTCGTCTGCTAGCCCTGCAGCTCCTTTCGAGGGCAACGCCTCTTGCTCGCCTCACTCCTCCAGAGGCCGAGTAGGATGCCCCTCTCACTCCCCCAACACCCCAAGGGACGGAGCTCACTCCCCAGCAGAGTCCCTGTTGGAGAGTGTCTGGAGTGGCCCCATTGTGAGCCTGGGAGTGTGCTCACTACAGTCAGCGCGCCGGTGTCACCAGCCGCTGTCAGACTCCCCGAGGAAGAGATGCTGTAGGCAGCCCCTGACGGCCTCTCGATGCCGGCGAGACCGCAGCCCCCAGCCGCCGAAGGACACTCCCAGGACTCCTGGCCGGGTCCTCCCCAGACCAACCAGCAAGCTGTCTTCCTCCTTCAAGGGCAGGCTCAGAGCAGCACACCTGCTCGCCCTGTTCGGCCCCAGACCCGAGGGCCACCACATGCACCGAGGCCCCACCAGAGAAAGGCCTCCCTCTACACTGCCCGACAGCCCACACCAGACGATCCAGCACATGACAAGGGACTTTCACCTCTCTCGCCTCTCTCGAGAGCGCACACCTGACGGGACGCCTCCCACACCTCGGTAACACCTGCAAGTACCTGGTCTCATGTAGTCCAAGTCTTATCCTTGTGTATTAATATTGTCTTTAGTCTGTGTCATTGTACTGTGTTCTGCAGTTGTATCTTTTTGTGGTAATGTATATGTAAGATTGGTTAGCCTGTGTTTGAGCCCTGTTCCTTGGGTTGCATGCTCTAGACCCGGTCTTGGAAAGAACCCAACTACCCAAGTCAGTCACTCGTACTCGAGAGGAAGAAGCAGAGCTCAGAGTAAGTAGCATAACACTTTGGAGATAGTCAGACATAGACAAATAAATAGATAGAAAGATAGAAAAAGACGTCGTTGTAAATTTAAAAAAGAGGCGGTTTGAGTTTTTTCCACTGACCTCTATTGAATGGAGACGATTAATGGGTAGCACCGCGTAGTTTGTGCCCACCGCCAGGGGCTCAGGGCGACTCTGAAGATGTTTATGCGCTAAACCCGAGGCCCACTCCTTTTGGAATCAGCTGATAAATTCGGAAAATATAGTGCCATGGTCCACTGCGCAGCTAAAGTATAGTGCCATGGTCCACTGCGCAGCTAAAGTATGGTGCCATGGTCCACTGTGCAGCTAAAGTATAGTGCCATGGTACCACTGCTCAGCTTATGTATGCAAAAGCCAAACAGAAACAGCAAGCTAAGAACAGGTGGAGACTACAGGTGCGGGTGTTTCAATGTGGCGGCCAAAGTCACACGCCCGCTGCGGAGATAGTCCCTCTCACCTACGGCGCTGCCCTCCTTACTATAGAGCTCTTTTTTTTTCTTTCTTACTTGAGCAGCTAAGGAAGTCAATTGTTGTATAATATATGGGAATTCATTAAATTTTTTGTTGTTTTTCTGGAGCAATGTTTTTTTGCTGGAATGAATTGGTAAACCACATCACCTCTGCTCTTCTGTACCCGCTTTACCTCATGCTCTTGCTATGTATAATATAACTGGAAGAAAGTAATTACGTGTTATTGCGAAATAAAGTACGCTATATAAAATGAAGGGTCCCTGCTTAAGTGTTGCTCTACATGAAAGATCCCTAGCCTAACAGCTGTAAACAAGCAGACATGGCGTCTCCGATGTTTAAGCCCATCGGGGCAAATTCTGGGGGAGTTTCACAAGAACCGAATCAGAAATTCGATGATTTTTATAAAGATGTAAGTATCACGGTCATACCACTGAACCATGACAGAGTAACAAGCTTCGGGAAGGTTGAGGAACCTTAGTTATGGTTCAAGGAATTCGCCTATCGAGGACGACTAATGCATTAATTTTGTAATTAGAACATTTGGTACAGAAGGATCTGAAATTCTTTGCAGAAAATAAGTAGTGGGGAAGATTTTACAGCCGCTTCATGGAGTTCATTAGGATTACCCGGTATGTGCTTATTCCGGCTAAGAATGTTTAAACTTAAGAGAAATCCTGTCATAGTGAGTATTGCTGGAAGAGGTACATCTGGCATATCCAGTTTTCAAGCTGTTACAACTAAAGAGGTCTCAGGTTACGTAATATCGTCGGGCAGTTGCAACAGTGGACTTTAATTTGGAAGAATTAACCACTTCAGTCCAATTGCATCTTTCATATTTTACATCTTTCAGATGCTTTAACTCAGATAAACAGAAGTATGTCGTACTGGAGGAGTCATATATTACCTTCATTAAACCTTTAACTGTTTGGGTGTTCTTCTGAAATGAGTAAAATAATTTGGAGGTAACAAGAAAGTAATAAAATACTGTACATTCCTAAAATAAAGGGATTAAAGATGATCACGTGAAGGCAGCAGCTATGAAATTACACATGAAAAGTAGTTATGAATTACCCCATTTTTTCTTTTTTTTTTTTTTTTTTTAGATAATTGGCATATATTACATGATTGGTGAGTTTATTTTGAATCTCATGGCTTTTAAGTTGATCCATTTGAACCCTTTACTTGCTGAAAATTGAAACCAGATTTAGCCCACTGGCTGATTTCATAGTTGTTCCCAGGATACAGTATTGTTTGTCTTGTTCAGCCGAATCATTTGATGTGATTTATTTTTTGTTGGAACCAGCTTTTTGTATTTTTCTATTGTGGGACAGGAATGTCTCCCCAGGGATATTTTTTAGTATTTGACATCCTTCTCTCCACATCATGTGATGAATAAGAGGTATTAATGATTAGCAGTGGAAATGAGTTATTCGAGACAAGCATGTGGAGTCACATGGAGAGACAGACTGACAAATTAAGAAGTGAAGAAGCATTGTGGTGTGGATGTAGATGTGATAGAAAGCATTAGGAGAAGTACATTGAGATGGTTTGGCCATGTGGAGAGGATGAAGAGTGAAAGATTAATGAGGAGAGTGTATGTGGGTGAGGTGGAGGAGGGGCAGAGGGAGGGAGAGGCCAAGGAAGAGATGGAGAGATAGAGTGAAGAGGTATATATATGAAAGAGGAGGGTGTGAGCTGGGAGCAGGGCTGTGAAATCATGGGGGTCCAGGTGACATGGAGGCAGTTTGTTTGCAGCCAGTCCATACAGATAAAGGCATCTGGCAATAGGTAGATGGATAGATTATTATTATTATTATTACTGTTCCTTCATTCTTTCCTCGTCCTTCTGCCTGTGGGTGATTCTACACTGAGTGTCAAGCCAGATGGTTTCCTGTACACCAGGAAACCATTTACTATGTTGGATGGTAACCATATAACCATATTTTGGCACCTGGTGGTTTAGTGGGTAATTATGGCGCTCCAGTCGGATTGAGCCGGTGAAGGTTTATATCCAGGGGGTGGTTGGGGTTTATTGCTCACGTAATGCCACGCAGGGGTGAGTGAGTCTGGTCACTCTCATCTTTAATGTCAGGACCAACTTGCCTAGCCCCGGGCTCCTACGCTCCTCTGTGGAGCGACGTAGGGGTAGATGATGGATGGATGGATTATTAGTACTGTTGTTGTTATTTATATTATTATACACCATCCAATCACTCGATGTAGTGCTGCTTTGGGTGTCTGCCCTTTCCTCTTCCTTCCTTCCTCTTCTGTCTTTCTTTCCTTCATTCTTACCTCTTCCCTCTGCCTACAGGTTACTTTACACTTCCTCTTCTGTCTTTGTTTCCTTCATTCTTTCGTCTTCCTTCTGTCAGGGTGACTTTACACTGTACACCAGGAAACCATTTACTTAGCTGGGTGGTAACCATATAACCAATTAATGGCGCCTGGTGGTTTAGTGGGTAATTAAGGTGCTCGGGTCTGACTAAGCCTGTGTAGGTTTATATCTAAAGGGTTGTTGGGGTTTATTGCTCACATAATGCCACTCTGAGATGAGTGAGACTGGCCACTCTCATCTAGTCAGGACCAGCTGCCTAGCCCCAGGCTCCTACTCTCCTCATGGGGCAGCATAGGCTTGGATGATGGATGGATTCATCATAAAGACTAGGTTGTAAGTAGGCCGAATCAAAGATAGACATCTATCTATCTATCTGTTGCCAGATGCCTCAATCCCGCACGGGGTGGCCACAAACAAATCGCCTCTATGTCGCTCTATCCCAATGCCATTTCACTACTCCGCTCCCAACTCACACCCCCCTCTCTCATATACCTCTCCACTCCATCTCTCCATCTCATCCTCGGCCTCCCTCTCCCCCCCTCGACCTCACTCACATACACTCTCCTCGTCAGTCTTTCACTCTCCATCCTCTCCACATGCCCGAACCACCTTAATGTGTTTCTCCTAACGCTTCCTATCACGTCCACATCCACACCACAACGCTCCTTCACTTCCTCATTTGTTAGTCTGTCTCTCCATGTGACTCCACATGCTCCTCAAATAACTCTTTTCCACTGCTCTCACTCTTGACTTCTGTCCCTCCAACAGGGTCCAAGCTTCATTTCCATATGTTAGAAATGGTATCACAATACTGTCATGTAACAACTTTTTCACTTACATGCTCACTTCCATGTTTCTTATCACTGCTTTCAATGAACCAGCAACCTTCCTTCCCTGCTGCACCCTTTCAAGTGCTTCACCCTCCAGACTTCCATCCTTACTCATCACACTACCCAAGCACTTAAATGCACTCACATTCTCCATATCATCCCCATCCAGTCTCACTGTACATTCGCTGGCTTCAGTTCTCTCGAAGACCATCACTTTACTCTTCCCTACATTCACCTTTAGATTCTGTTTCTTGCACACTCTCTCAAACTCATCTACCAAGCCTTGCAGCTCCCCTTCGTCTTCGCTCAACAACACAGTATCATCTGCAAACAACAGTACAGGGAGTTTCCAAACATTGCCCTCTCTCACTAGGGCCACTCCAACATCCACTGCCTGACCTTGTATCTCTTTTATAACCCCATCCATGTACAGATTGAACAACCATGGAGACATGACACATCCTTGTTTCAGTCCAACCTTCAAATGGAAAGATTCACTCAGTTTGCCAACCACACACACTGCAGCCTTAGCACCCTCATACATACTCTTCACTGCCTTCAACAACTTCCCATCCACTCCATATATTCTTAATACTTTCCACAATCCTTGTCTATCCACCCTGTCATATGCTTTCTCCAAATCCATGAAGGCTGCGTACAACTTCTTTCCCTTCTCTAGAAATGTTTCCACTAAAGATCTAAGAATGAATATCTGGTCTACACAATCTCTTCCCTTCCTAAAACCTCCCTGTTCTTCTCCAACTAATTCCTCTGTTATTTCCCTAACTCTGTCAATAAGTATCCTACCATATACTTTTCCTATTACACTAAGAAGGCAAATGCCTTTGTAATTACCACACACTGCTTTTTCCCCTTTTCCTTTGTACAGAGGAATAATTATACCTGACTTCCAATCCTCCAGGACTCTACCTTCCTCCCAGGCCAATTTGCACACCTTCCACATCCATTCAGTTACTATCTCTCTCCCATGCTTCAGCATTTCACCACACACTCCATCAATTCCTGGAGCTTTCTCCATTTTAACTTTTTTCATTGCTTCCACCACTTCCATCCTACTGATTTCTTCCTCTCTTCTCACAACCCTCCTTCTCCCTGCCATTCCCCAGCCACTTATACTTGCATTACTTTCATTCTTTATGTTCAACAATTCATTAAAGTGTTCTCTCCATCTGTTCACTTTTTCTCCCTTCTCCACTAGTAATCTACCATTTTTATCTTTCATACCCCCACTAACTTCGTTGGCACCCTGTCTAGCTCTCTTTACCTCTTTCCAGAACATTTTCTTACATTCCCTCCACTTTGCACTCAAATTCCTTCCAAATTTCTTATCCACTCTCTTATTCTCTCTTACTAATCTTTTCACCTCTCTCCTCCTCTCTAAATATAACTCTCTCGTCCGTCTCTCAGCTTCTTCGATGCCCCTGTTCCTCATCCACTCATTATATGCTTTTTTCTTTTGTGCCACAGCCTCTCTCACCTCTTCAGTCCACCATGCTGTTCCCTGAACCCCTTTTCGTCTTCTCTTCACCCCACACGCCACCTCACATGCTGCACAGATTTCTTCTGTTAATATCTTGCACACACCTTCCACATTCCCCATCTGCTCCAATCTATATTTACCCAATTGCTCCTCCACTTCCCGTTTATATTCGGCCTTTATTCCATCAGATATTAATAAGTACTGGTATGTCATAATATTGGAGGGTTCAGCATAAATTGGATTTTTGTAAATTTGTAGCCACCATCTGTGCTATTAACTGTAGCTCTTGTGCTGGTAAAAGTTAACTGGAAATCATCTAGTGTATTATGCTGAGGTCTTTATGTGAATTAACACATTGGCTAGCTGCACCTTGCAAAAAAATCTATTCCATTTTCAGCACTACTGGTAGCTATTAATTTGAATGATACGTAGCACAGTAGGCTTTGTAATATCACTTTGTCAACAGTATATTTTGCAAATTACACCTTAACACTCTCTTGTGTTGTTTGTAGTAGTATAATATTGTTATTGACATGCCCCTTTATATGGCATCATACTGGTGGATTTAGGGGGTCCATTGGGGCTATGCCCCCCCCCCCCAGAGATTTGTTGGTGCCCCTCTGTAATTCTTTCCAGTTGTTTGCTGCACCTCAACTCCTAGGGCCATAGATAAGAATAAGTGTTGGGCACCTCACCCTTACCCAGACATATAGATGCCACACACAAAAAGTATCTTTTAATACTTTTTTTTTTCTTTTCTAATGCATCTGACTCCGGGCATAGCATAGGCTTCACAGCCTGCCCTCAAGGCCCAGTGGTCCGCCTACATACCATACACCTCTCTACATGTCACCACTATGGCGCTAACACCCACCGTCCATATTGAATACATGCTAGGGCTGTCTCATACAGGACTGGTGTATTGGTATTAGTGGGGGTATTTTTACGACATGTCGTCGGGTTTTCTGGTAGATCAGTAAAGTCTGATTTCATGAAATTCAAATCCTTAAACTGTTCCCTGCTCCCACAGGGATTTGAACTCAGGTCCATTAAGACTGCTGGCCACCTCTCTACCAATTGAGCCACCGCCTTCCCAAGTGTTTGTGTGTGTGTGTGTGTGAAAATGGGGACATTAGTGAACGTTTTTCTATAGAAAACGTTCACTGTATGTTTAGCCTAACATTCCAAAAGTTACTCATAAGAATTAGATATTTACGTAATAAGTAGTGAAGATTTAAATAAGCTGGCTACTAGCAGTTGCCTCTTTCTTGCTTGGCCCTCCCCAGAATAGCCGTCTGTGGCGCCCCTTTCTTGCTTGGCCACTCCCCCAGAATAGCTGTCTATGGCACCCCTTTCTTGATTGGCACCCCCCAGAATAGCCGTCTAGATACGCCAATGGCATCACACATCAACGTATGTCACTAGTACTAAGCAGTGTAAGCATTATAGCTGTGGTTGTCTCATTCAGGATTAGTGTGATGATATTAAAGGAATTTGTTATGTTGTTGTACCTTTTGAGGTAATTGTGAAAACTATTTTAATGAAATGCAAATTCTCAAATACAGTAAGTATTTTAAAATTTTCTTGTGGGGTAAAATGATGGTTTTTGAGAGAGAGAGAGAGAGAGAGAGAGAGAGAGAGAGAGAGAAGGCAATTCTCAGCATGATGTTACAGTGATTGGAGAGAGGCTAGTGAGAGAGTTTAATTACGAGGTTTGTTCAGAAAGTATAAGTCAGTTTTCAGTATCTCCTGCAGGTGCTTCATTGCATGTGTCGTGATCTCCTCTCTCATCTCAAATCAGTATTCTTTCAGTGGAGTTTTAAGCTTGAGGATTAACCAAAAATCGTACAGAGCCATAACTTGTGAGTAGGGAGTCTGCTGGGCCTGCGGGCTGTTGTGCTTGGCCAGAAATTCGTGAATTGTTTGAGAAGAATAGACAGGGGTGTTGTCATGGTGCAGCTTCCAACTTGCCACTTTCCAAAGATTTGGTTTCTTTTGCCAAACTGCATTATGAAGACGATGGATAACATTGAGGTAGTGATGTTTGTTGACGGTCAGACGGTCTATATTCATGATGCACAGCACTACAGTAGTCGAAGAAAACTGTCAACATGCAAGTGCATTTCACCTTGTTCTGGACCTGTCATGCCTTTTTTGGCCGATGCAGATCTGCATGCTTCCACTGGGATGACTGTGCTTTGGTTTCTGGGTTGTACCTGTATACTCAAGTCTCGTCTCCAGTGATAAGTCTTTAGAAAGTCTGGATCATGATTAGCACACTCCAATATGTCTTGAGCAGCATTCATCCGAGAGAAGAGATCATGACGAATTTGACGAAGCACCTGCAGGATGTACCGAAAACCAACTCTGAAAATGTTTCAGGCAGTGGAAAGAATGTTGGGCTATGTGTGTCATGTTAGAAGGGGCCTACTTTGAGGAGGATTAATGTCCTAGCTCAACAGGTTAGCTATTTATTTTTTTAGTACCTAAGGTCGGATACTTTCTGAACAGACCTCGTATCACAGTGCAGTGATAGAAAAGAGAGATAAATGTTCAAAATAAGTGAAAGTATAGTGTCACAGTGAAAGAAAGTGGCTGGTGCTATGAAGTCTTTGATAAAAAGTAGAAGTCTGAGTGTAGTAGCTGCAACAGACTTGCACGAAGGAGTTTTAGTACCTACCGTACTCTTACATACAGGTCTGAGACTATGGTGTGGCATGAAAATGAAAAGTTGAGAGTAAGAGCAGTGGAGATGGGACTGTAGAGAAATGTTTATGGGGAGTGAATAGGATAAGAAATAATGTGATTTGTGAAAGATAAGGAGTAGGGAAGTCTGTATACACCAAAGTTAAAGAGAGTGTTCTTACTTGGTATGAGCATATAGAGAGAATGATAAAGAGAGTATATCTGAATGAATTTGAAGGTAAACACAACTAACTTGTAGGAGGAGGCTGTAGCATGGGCCGAACAGGGTAGTACTCCCGAGGGGAATGGAATGCTGGTGATAGGGAGAGCTGGAGCTCCTTTCACTAGCTACCTAATCATCCTCCTTTGCTGACCTTTTCAGTGTGACAGTAACATGGAGAGTAGACCAGCATACTCTCCCAATCATTTCCTATAACTATCCTATGCACTACACCACATGCGCTTTACATATCACACAACGTACCCCACTACGTTACAGGGGTTGACGCCAGCAAGGGCATGCGGCCAGAAAACTTTGCCCCCGCTACCTAGTGGCGGACTTTGGGGGGAGGCTTGACTGGGGTTCCGCCGGCACAGATCACGGGTCCGGGGCGAGATGGGGCTCGAACCTGTGCTAGAGGGTACAGGGCATTGCGGTTCCCAGGCTGCCGCTTCCGCTCATTAGAGAGGGGCCCGAACCTGGGAGTAGCGCCCCAGGAGGCTGCCCTATCAGTGGGTGTATAATGGCGGGGCAGTTGCAGTGCCAAGCCGCGCTTGGAGGGTGTCCCTGCAGGTGTCCTGGCAGGGTGCCCCGAGGCCACTACCACAGCCACTAGTAAGCTGGTGGGCTAGGGGTCCCAGATCCATTGCCTGGACCTGGGTCTGTGCAATGGGTCGGGCCTTTGGAATGTTTACCCCCCTTTATCTAACCGACTATGACTATGAAGAAAAACAAGCACCAAAGCAAGCCTGACGACAGCAAATCACCCAGGGGGTTTAGGGTGGGTTCGTGGAATGTGGGAAGTTTGAGAGGAAGAGCAGGGGAAGTTGTTGAGGCATTTAGTAGGAGGTGGGTGGATGTGGCATGTCTGCAGGAAGTCCGGTACAGGGGTGGATCAGCCAGAAAGATTGCTGGGAAGGATTGCTACTATAAGTTGTTTTGGCAGGGGGGAACTGACGGATATGGGGGTGTGGGTGTGTTGGTTGCGGAGAAATGGGTGGAGTATGTTATGAATGTCATGAGAGTAAGTGATAGGATAATAGTAGTGAAAATTTTGGTCGGGCAGAGGTTGGTTTCAGTCATATCAGCATATGCTCCGCAGGTAGGATTGGATTACGCAGAGAAGGATAGATTTTGGGATGATTTAATACGCGTAGTAAGTGGTATGGGTGACGATGAGGTGGTGGTTCTGGGAGGGGATTTAAATGGTCATGTTGGTGAAGCAGCTCAGGGTTATGAAGGAGTCCATGGAGGATGTGCATATGGTGTGAGGAATGCGGAAGGGGAAAGAATACTCGAGTTTGGGGAGGCTATGGACATGATTGTGTGCAACACACATTTTAGAAAAAGAGTGAGTAGAT
Organism: Birgus latro; assembly: GCA_018397915.1. Lineage (NCBI taxonomy): Eukaryota > Metazoa > Arthropoda > Malacostraca > Decapoda > Coenobitidae > Birgus > Birgus latro. Next base: position 113,067 of record JAGKTI010000568.1, on the reverse strand, counting down.
TGATTACGTACGAGTCTGGGGGAAATAGTAGCCAGATAAATTATTTTCTGGTAAGGAGGGTTGATAGGAGATTAGTGAGGGATGTTAAAGTTATAGGAAGTGAGGAGTGTGTTCAGCAGCACAAACTGTTGATTTGTGACATGGTGCTTAAGGAACGAGTGATGAGAAGGATGACATATGTACCTAGGAGGAAAATATGGAAGCTGAGAAACCAATCAGCTAGGGATGCCTTTTATAGTGAGATGAGGAGAGTGGTGGCTGAACAGGAAGCCAAAGATAGAGACGTTAATGAACAGTATGGAGCCCTTAAGAACAACCTCTTGAGAGTTACCGATGCAGTATGCGGTTGGACAAGAGGCCCACCAAGACATAAAGTATCTTGGTGGTGGGATGAGGGTGTAGAAGCCGCAGTTAAGGAGAAGAGAAGGCTTTTCCGGGAATGGAAGAAGGGTGGTAACAGGGAGGAGTACTTGGCTGCCAAGCGCAGGGCTAGAAGAGAGGTATACAGGGCGAAGTCTGAGTCACAGAGACTTTTACTTGATAATCTAAATCATGAAGGAAGGAAAAATATGGTTTTTAGGGTGGCAAATCAGATGAAGAGAGATAATCGGGACATTGTAGGCGAGCAGTGTGTGAAGAATGATGAAGGAAGGGTAGTGGTTAACAGTGAGGATATTAAAGATGCATGGAGAGAGCATTATAGCCGGTTGTTGAATGAGGAGTTTGATTGGGATAGGGAAGGTTTGGAGCCAGCTGATCCAGTGTTTGGGCCTTGGCCTTTGATTGACGCTGCTACTGTGAGTGAGGCAATAGGCAGGATGCGGGTGGGGAAGGCGGCAGGTGTGTCTGGGTTGACTGCCGAAATGTTGAAGGCCTCAGGAGATATTGGGGTGAGGTTAGTCACTGACCTGATAAATAGGATTATATATGAGTGTGTTGTCCCAGATGATTGGCTGAAGAGTGTAATTGTAAATGTGTACAAAGGGAAGGGTGATGCCCTGGAAAGGGGAAATTACAGAGGTATAAAGCTCTTAGATCAGATAATGAAAGTAATGGAGAGAGTTCTAGAAGGTATGATTAGAGAAAGAGTGAATATCAATGAGATGCAGTTTGGGTTTATGCCAGGCAGGGGGACCACTGATGCCATATTCATTGTTCGACAGCTTCAGGAAAAATATATTGGCAAGAAAAGGGAATTGTATTTTGTTTTTGTTGATTTGGAAAAGGCCTTTGACAGAGTCCCTAGAGAGGTGGTGAAGTGGGCAATGAGAAAGCTAGGGTTGGAAGAGTGGCTGGTTAGGGTGGTTATGGCCATGTACGTGGGTGCTCACACTCAGGTAAGGGTGAATGGAGCTTTGAGTGATGAGTTTCCCGTGAATGTTGGTGTGCATCAGGGGTCAGTTTTGAGTCCCTTGTTGTTTATCATGGTGCTTGAAGCCCTCTCACGTGACTTCAGAGAGGGACTCCCATGGGAGATGTTGTATGCTGATGATTTGGTGTTGATTGCTGAGAATGAAGGGGAGGCTGAGGAAAGATTTAAGAAGTGGAGAGATGGTATGGGGCACAAGGGCTTAAGGGTAAATGCAGATAAAACAAAAGTGATGATATCTAGGGTTGGTGGCGGTACAATCAGAGGAGAGGGAGAGTGGCCATGTGCAGTTTGCCACATGGGTGTGGGAAGTAATTCCATCTTGTGCAGTGTTTGTGATAAGTGGGTGCACAAGAGATGTAGTGGTATTAGAGGTAGACTGCGAGATAATGCTGATTTCATGTGTGCGGTGTGTCGCGGAGAGCAGGCAGAGATTGTTAGGCATGAGAGGGTTGAACTTGCAGGTGAGTCTCTTGAGTGTGTGGAGGAGTTTTGTTATTTGGGAGACATGTTATGTGCCGGAGGTGGGGCTGGAGTTAGCTCGGTTGCTAGAGTGAGAAGTGGTTGGAAGAAGTTCAGGGAGCTGTTGCCTCTCCTGACATTGAGAGGACTCTCCTTACGTGCTAAGGGGTCTTTGTATGCAGCATGTGTTAGGAGTGTGATGCTGTATGGTAGTGAGACCTGGGCAGTAAAGGAAGAGGATATTCGCAGGTTTAAACGTACAGAAATGACAATGATTAGGTGGATGTGCAGTGCGTCCCTGCGTGCAAGGCCTGGGGGGGCTGGGTTTACGATAGAAGAGTTGAGAGGTAGGATGGGACTGGAGTGTATTGGTGCTGTGATGAGGAGAGGTAGGCTGAGGTGGTTTGGACATGTGGAGAGGATGGGGGATGATAATTGGGTACAGAGGGTGAGAAGTGTTAATATTGGGGGAGGGGTTGGGAGGGGTAGACCGAGAAAGACATGGGACGAGGTCATTAAATGTGACTTAAGGGTTAAGGGACTGAATAGGGAGGCTGCCAGAGATTGAGCAGCGTGGAGAGCCGCCATTAGGTGACCAAGGCCGACACATGCAAGCATGTTGGAGCCTTCAAAAACGAAAACGAAAACGAAAACGAAAACGAGGAGGCGTAGTAGGCACAGAAGAAGGTGGATAGATATGGTAAATGAGTTTTTGAGAAAGAAAGGTATAGGAGTCAACAGGGCTAGGGAACTGATGAACAGCTGAGGTGTCTGTATGAATTTTGTGTGGAGGAGTGCATGACCAGGGTTTGGCACCCCTTTTTATCCCCTTAAGAACACAATTCTCCCACCCTGTTTGGCCCCAGAACTGCATTTAGAGTCCAGTCTTTCAGCTTTCACCAAGGTAAATTTTGGTCTTATAGATTTCAAGAGCTTGATTTTACACACCAGAAAATGTATATTTCACTCTCCTATGTCAAATGGTTACCGTAGTATCAACTGTCAAAGAACGTCAAAAATAAAAATTGTTACTCCTCGCGTATAGAGAGAGGGAAAAAAATTTACACCAAGGTAAATTTTGGTCTTATAGATTTGAAGAGCTTGATTTTACACACCAGGAAATGTATATTTCACTCTCATATATCTAATGGTTACCGCACTGTCGACCATCAAAAATAAAAAACTCATTCCTTGCTATGAGCAAGAATGGGAAGTCACTGAGAAATAAGGGGGGATAGGGAGATGGAGGGAGTGTGGGGAGGCATTAGAAGGTGTGGGGGGGGAGAGAACATACCTGTAGAGGAGTATGGGGTGTGATTTGGGTGAGAGGAAACATGAGGACTGGGCCCAATGGAGCAGAAGGAGGTGGAGAAATGGCAGGGAAGGGAAGAGGACCCACCCCCACCTCATTTAGGGAGACCATTCAGGCCAGACACCACCAAATATATTATACTTTCCATTGGCTAGACTCCAAATACGTCATCAAAAGAGGTGGTGATAGCTTGCACAAGTTTTTGGTAGCTCGTGTACAATCGATGATGATGGGACTCTACGTACCATGGCCCAAACACACCGATAGATGAGATCATAGAGCTTTAGGGGTTAACTTGACAGTTGTCGGACTGACTCTGTCAGACAGGTGTGTGTAAAGCCACATGTTTTAATGTTTTTTTTACCTATCAGGTGGAGCCAGGATTCTGAGGACTTGAACAGTGAGTGAATGAGAGCATGGCTCATTCAGTTGGGCAAACTTTGGTTAGCATAGCTTTCTGTCAAGTTTTTTTTCTCTCTCTGGACCCTGTCATATCCCACCTTGGGATGGAAATAGAGATCTGGATGATGGTAATGATGATGATGAATTCTCTTGGTTTTCTCACTCTACTTAGATACACTCACTTGATGTAGTGCTGCTCTCGAGTGTCTGCTCTTTCCTCTCCTCCATCCTTCTTTCCTTCAATCCTCCTCTGTCTTTCTTTCCTTCATTCTTTCCTTGTCTTTCTGCCTACGGGTGACTTTACACTCCCTCTTGTGTCTTTCTTTTCCATTATTCTTTCCTCGTCCTTCTGCCTGTGGGTGACTCTACACTGAGTGACAAGCCAAATACTGTACACCAGGAAACCATTTACTACGCTGGGTGGTAACCATATAACCATATTTTGGCGCCTGGTGGTTTAGTGGGTAATTAGGGCTTTCCAGTCGGATTGAACCGGTGAAGGTTTATATCCAGGGGGTGGTTGGGGTTTATTGCTCACGTAATGCCACTCAGGGATGAGTGAGGCTGGTCACTCTCATCTTAAATGTCAGGACCAACTTGCCTAGCCCCAGGCTCCTACGCTTCTCTGTGGGGCGACATAGGATTGGATGATGGATGGATGGACTTAGATACTGATTGACTGAAGAAGATTGTGTTCTAGATTCCCAATAATGCTACATTTCCTTCATTTTTCAGTTAAAAGAGACTGAGAAGAGGGACTCAGTATTGACACCTAAGCAACAGATTGACCGCTTGTTACGACCTGGTGCTTCATATGCCAACCTCAACCCGTTTGAAGTATTGCAGGTGGATCCTCGAACGCCTTTTGAAGAAATTAAAAAGAAATTTCGACGGGTGTGTTATTCTTTCATACATGTAGTTGCTTGATTTAACTACCTTTTTCTGTTTTCTTTTATTACTGTACATTACTGTATGTGTGTCTTTGAGTTATTCATTATTTTAAACAATGAAAATAATGTATACTGTACCTGTATTGATATAAAGTTGTAATTATTAGTAGGTGGTAATCCAGTATGTCTGTAGAATGGTTCTTGGTACATGCTGTGGGTATTGTTGTTGATTCACTATTCTGAAACAGTAGAGTATATCTTTCTAATTTTTATATTTCTTTTTTATGTTATTTTTAGCTTAAAGTCATGAAATTACAGACACATCGCTGAAAAATTTGATACCTTTTAAGCTGATCTGCCATTCTTCTCTACTGCACTTTACAGTATCAGTTGTTTGGAAAGAGATGTGATATTTTGAAACACATCCTTGACTTATAATGAGGATTCCTGGATTTCCCATGTAAATAAGGATGTGTGGTTTGTTTTTGGAGATATTAGACAACTTTACAGAAAAGTAGTTCAGTACTTGTATTTACATCCAGTAACTACAGTATATTTATGAGTATGTTATTATACACAACTTAAAATTTTGTATTTTCAGATGTCAATCCTTGTTCATCCGGATAAGAACCAGGATGACACAGAGCGAGCACAGAAAGCATTTGACGGTATGATAGTGTCTAGACCCCTAATTTATTTAATCCCTTGAATCTAGTAATGTGTGTGTAATTTTTCCTTTCGCTCTCCAGACAGGTTATTCAACTTCGAAGATACTTTATGAGCTGGAGAGGTTAAATATAGCCTTTCTTTACCCCTTCACCACAAGAGGTCTCCCTTCATTTGAATAAAACTGTATGGAGAAGTCAGTAAAACATACTTCCAGATTGAAGGTATTAATAAGTACGTATCAGATTTCACTGCCTTATATAATGCTGTATGTTATCCCATGTAATCCAGTATCATAGTTTTATTTTATTCTTTCTACTTCCACACAGTTTTATTCAACTTGGGAAAGGTGTGCTATTTTGAACAAGTCAATGAAGGCTGTATCAGACCTCAAGAGCTTGAAAAGCCATACCTAAGGGGAATAAAATTGTATGGAGATAGTATGAATTAAGAAAAAAAAAATGCTCTCTAATCACACGAGAGCACTGTTTTGTCATGCATCATTTCTATTAGAGATCATATCTGGATCAGAAAACAATTTTACCTATTTACTGTCTGATCTCAGGCATTCATTTAACCCACCCTCTGCCAGAGCCATTCATAAACGGCCATGCCAGAGCCGTTCAAGAACAGCCTAGGATTTAAAAAATTGCCAAAAATTGAATTATTGAGAGAGGCTGGAAATATTTACCAGGTGTTAAGTATTGAATGTGGCGCATCATGGAAGACCACTATGAGTCACCCAGAGTGCACACCGTGCACGCGTACTGCCCCTGCATCAGGTCGACTTTCACTGCGTATAAAAATAATCGGCAAAAATTGAAATACTGTATTCAGAGAGGCTGGAAATATTTACCAGGCATTAAGTTTTGAATGTGGTGCATCATGGGAGACCACTATGAGTCACCCAGAGTGCGTACGGTGTACGTGCACTGCCCCTGCATTAGGTCAACTTTGACTGCATATTCTAAAAAAAATTGGCAAATATTGCATATCACTCTGCCCGCGATCAGTGGCCACATGCTCCTAGGACAAATTGGGAGCATCACCAGGGCATATATTTCAGTATACCATGTCCGAACTCCAAAGAAAAACGCCTGGTCCCCAATGGAGAAAAGAAAGTCTACAGGGTTTACTCCCGTATTTCAACAGATAGGCGTGGTCATGATGGGGGCCCAAAATCAACCTTCCTGGCTTCTGTAAGTACCAATTTGGGTGTTTTTTATGAGCTTTGCATCAAAACTAACCTATCTAGGGGGGGTGGGGGGAAATCGGTCGGTAATGGGGGTGTCAGAGGTGTTAAAGTTGCCGGCAGATGGGGAGGGTTAAGATGGCTGCAACAAAGTGCATCCAGGCTTCTTTAATACTGTGATAATCTACATCACTTTTTCCCCTTTCTTAATAATTTGGTTTTACGCCTGGTATCCCCGAAGGGCTAAGGCGTTGCCCCTGGGTAGAGGACTTTTGGATTGGAGCGTGTAGCATTTTATGACCGGATGCCCTTCATGATGTCCACCAATGACCCTTGGGTGGATTCGATCCTCCGACCCTTTGGTCTGAGAGGAGCGCTCTAACTCACTGAGCCACGGCTGCTACTCTTTTTCCCCTTTCTTCATCTTCCCATCTCATTTTTGCTCTTTGGCTTGTCTCAGCTTGGGTACACTGTGTTAACCTTTCAGTCTCAGATTATTGTAAGTATATTTCCCATTAATCAGTGAGGTAGGTAGGATCCAGACATTGGAAAGGAAAAGTTGCAGTGAAGTAGGAGAACTCCCACTAGTGCCCAGTGAAATGGAGCATCATTCATGCCTTCATATTTCTTTGTACCACTCCAGAGGCATTTGTATACAAAAATGTCCTTCACTTTGGGATTACTTGTTAGGAAGAGACCAGTCTGTCCACTACCAAGTTAAAAAGGGATGCAAACCTGTCATGTGCATCTCCATATATGCCTCATCCAACCCATGGCATTCTTATATCAACTTACCCTATTACAGTACATATTCTCAGTCACACCTTTTACAGGGGTATATCCAGGACTGTAGGGGAAGGGGTTCCCACTTGGTAAATAAATAAATTATGTTCTGGTACAGGACTATTATTTGTATTTTGTATTGAAGAGAAGGGAAGGAGGGTTTCTGGATAAAGAGAATGGATACACACCTGTATTACATTTCCTTCCATTCTACTGTGTCTTTATACTGTATTGTACTCATTCATTTGTTCACCCCCTCACCCCATGTAACTCCACATGCACTCCTCAGGTAACTCATCTCTACTGCCCTCAATCGTGACTTCTGACCCTCAAACATGTCCATAAGATGTATGAGGTGGGTAAGGTAGAAAATCTGTTTTAACAAAATTCATATCCTTAAACCTTTCCTTGCAGTATTTAAAATGGTTTAATTTTCCCATGGTTACATAAAGATTGTAGATCTCCATTTTGCTGAAATGAAGCCCAGGGATGAAGGGAAACAGAGCAAAGCTCTTCAGTCAGGGATCCTCTGTTTAAGTAGTCTTGTACAGTAGAGTTCTCATATCATATGTGAAACTTGTTTATTGGGGAAGGATTACTGTATATTCATGCAAAGGTTATACCAGTGTATGAGTGCTTATGAAAGTTCCAGTTGGAGATGAGATATATCAGAAATATAATGATTGAATAGATATTAACAACAGGTTGAATAACGTTATGCTGTAAATCACCTTCATCTGCGTGGGGCTCGAACCCACCTCACCACTTCATAAATATATGACAGGCACACATCTTTCAGACCTGCAGTGGCGAGGTGGGTTCAGCTTCCACATGGTTGAGGGTACTTCACAGTACAGTGTTGTTCGACCATATGATGGACAATATTATTATAGTAAATAAGTATGGAAGTTGAGGAATTTAAGGGCTTGAGATGGATGAAAGAAGTGTGTACTGAGATGCACATGATTGGGGTTGAACCCTTTTTAACTTGGTAGTGGATGGAATGAATATCTCACGAGTGTATGTGAAGTGCATCTATTGTATAAAGGGAAATATATGCCTATGATTTTGCGTGTGAAATATTGACAGGATTTTGAAGGCTAGAATGATGATAGGCCCACATTACTGGGCAGAATATTTGATAATTCTGCTTCTGTGGATTTTCTTTTCTTTGTTTCTAGATCCTGCTTCACATCATCTCATTGGTGAAAAGAAAGTTGAAATAGTGATGATTGTATTACTACAGTAGACATAATACAGTTTGTTGAACAATCCTTGACATACTAGCAAAGTAACTTACTTCAGTCTGAAATGTCTGTACGAATATAGTCATCTGGCATTTGTCATACTAAAATGAAGATTGTCATTGGATAAAAGGGATTAATTGAGATTGTCACTAACCATTTAAGTTTGTCACCAACCATTTAAGTTGTAGAGAATATACATATTGTATATCTCTTTCTGGTGGTTTTGATTGTTAAAAATTACAGTACCAGTACATCACTGAATTTCTGGGACAAGTAATGATTTTCCTGAAAATACTGTCACAGATTTAAATAAAATCTTTTGTATTCTCTGACCATTGATGGTTTCATATATTACTGTATTATTCTTGGAGTTGCAAAGATCTGTTTGTTCATATTACCAGACACTTAATATTTATTCAGTTCGGATCTGACAGTACTGTACAATAATACCTTCACTTCTCTCCATCACCACTCATCATATCCCCTTCCCACCAGTCTAGGCCACTTTCTCTCAGGTGCTTTCCACTTCATTGTTCCACCATATTTATAGCCAGATATACTCCATACTGTGTGTGTGTGTTTTTCTTTTTCTTAAGATTTGTGATTCACTCGAATGAATAAAAGGGACAGCAATGGAGGGATGGAGGGTAAAAATTGTCATCACCACATGCTTTCATCTACAGTATTTTAGTTTTAAACATACCATCAATCATTTCCTCTTCATGCATTCCACTTGTTCAGACTACCCTAGAATGTTCTTTGTAACCATGTCTATATTTCCCTCCATTTCACTGTATCAACACCCTTGTTCATTTGTCTTCCCATCTCACCAGGTAAAACCACATGCTCTCTTCCAGTAAATCACTCCAAATGCTTGTAACCCCCTTCAGTATGGTGATATCTTTGCTGTCTGTTCATGGTACTGCCAGATGATGTTATTGAGTGTAAGAGATTCCTCTCTTAATTAAGAAGTGGTTAGACAGTTTTCCATAACCCCTTGTATATTATGATGCCTTATTATGTATGTCAGATTTTTTTTTTTTCCAGCAAAAATTGGCAGTAACACACTGTCCTGCAGGGATCTCTTTCCCTGCAAACTCACAGTCATACTCCCTGTCCTTGCTTTAGAAACCCATGCCATTCCTACCATGATAAATCCTCTCCTGTACTTCCTCATTCATTTTTCCATCCTTTGTAAAATAGTACAGTACTTCCACATTCAACCCACCTGTCTTATCCTAAACTAATAAAGTAGTGTGGTGTGCTGAAACCTCTTCCCCACCTTCTGATCCTTTTTATCATCCTTCCTAAATGGATTTCCCCAGTTCAGCCTTCTTGTCACCATGTGGTGCAGAATGAAATTGAGGCCCTGCACGCAAGAAGGAGTAAAGCGCCATACCTGCTGAAACCTGTTTTTTCCCACCAGCCACTCCTGCAAGCACTACGCTATGACTGTGCAAAGTCGCTTTGCTCAATTCCAATTAGTGCAGTAAGGCTGAAAGTCTGAAGTGAGAAGTGTGCTCCAAGCAACCTTGTTGACACTTGGTCTGGAGTGTAAGTTCTGTTGTGCGCCACAGAGGGTAAACTCCATTCGTATGTCAGTTTGTCAATCAGTCTATCCATCCTTCAGCTTATTAATGGTATTGTGTTTTTTAAATAATAAATGAAGTGTGCTTTGCATTTATCTTTTATTCTACACAGTAAACCCCAAGCTTTGACAGATACATATTTGGGTGCCCTTTGAGCACTGATGCAAGAGTGGTGCTTTGCACTGTACTGTTTTCTTCCATATTGCCCTTAAAAAACAACCTACCTTTATCATAGTGTTGGACAAATATGATACTTTATTGGTCTGAATAAGAAAAACAGAACAAAAATGGCTGCAAAATGCTCACAAAGTTCGGCAAGACACTAGCAAAAAATATTTTTCTGCTGATGATGTAATTTCAACAATGAAAATATTATTGTGCCAAATTTCTTAGACGTTGCCCTTAAAGTACTCTCATTTCTGCACCTTATGTCCAAATTTCAGAAACTAAAACTAAAAAATAACATTTCTATGAACCTTTTTATGTTGCTAGACTTTGAAACGATTTGTGGAAAATTGTAAATGTGTTACTTTCCCCCTTGTAAATGCAAGGTCTCATTTACCTCTTCCTGGTGGAAAGATTCATCATGCACTAGACCACTCATGCACTGACCACGGTGATGATGATGATCACAGCTCCCACAGAACTTTGAATTGGTGCATTTCTCAAATACCCTGAACTTACCCATTCCTTTTCAAGTTTTATCACTCATCATCATCACCATCATCAACATTGTCATCATCATCATCATAATCATACTCATCTCACCCTTAATACAAGCGTTATAGGTAGACGAAGTAGGGTGCAAACAGAGACTGCAAATACACCTTCCCAAATTTCTTAACCCATATCTACAACCATCCTCCCTTGTCCTCAGTCAGCACAGTATCATTGACAGACAGCATAGTGGTTCGTTTCGTTTCGTTTCGTTTCATTTTTGAAGGCTCCAACATGCTTGCATGCATCGGCCTTGGTCACCTAATGGCGGCTCTCCACGCTGCTCGATCCATGGCAGCCTCCCTGTTCAGTCCCTTAACCCTTAAGTCACACTTAATGACCTCGTCTCATGTCTTTCTCGGTCTACCCCTCCCAACCCCTCCCCCAATATTAACACCTTTCACCCTCTGTACCCAATTATCATCCCCCATCCTCTCCGCATGTCCAAACCACCTCAGCCTACCTCTCCTCATCACAACACCAATACACTCCAGTCCCATCCTACCTCTCAACTCTTCCATCGTAAACCCAGCCCCCCCAGGCCTTGCACGCAGGGACGCACTGCACATCCACCTAATCATTGTCATTTCTGTACGTTTAAACCTGCGAATATCCTCTTCCTTTACTGCCCAGGTCTCACTACCAAACAGCATCACACTCCTAACACATGCTGCATACAAAGACCCCTTAGCACGTAAGGAGAGTCCTCTCAATGTCAGGAGAGGCAACAGCTCCCTGAACTTCTTCCAACCACTTCTCACCCTAGCAACCGAGCTAACTCCAGCCCCACCTCCGGCACATAACATGTCTCCCAAATAACGAAACTCCTCCACACACTCAAGAGACTCACCTGCAAGTTCAACCCTCTCACGCCTAACAATCTCCTCCTGCTCTCCCCGACACGCCGCACACATGAAATCAGCATCATCTCGCAGTACCTCTAATACCACTACATCTCTTGTGCACCCACTTATCACAAACACTACACAAGATGGAATTACTTCCCACACCCTTGTGGCAAACTGCACATGGCCACTCTCCCTCTCCTCTGATTGTACCGCCACCAACCCTAGATATCATCACTTTTGTTTTATCTGCATTTACCCTTAAGCCCTTGTACCTCATACCATCTCTCCACTTCTTAAATCTTTCCTCCGCCTCCTTTTCATTCTGTGCAATCAACACCAAATCATCAGCATACAACATCTCCCAGGGGAGTTCATCTCTGAAGTCACGTGAGAGGGCTTCAGGCACCATGATAAACAACAAGGGACTCAAAACTGACCCCTGCTGCACACCAACATTCATGGAAAACTCATAACTCAAAACTCCATTGACTTTTACCTGGGTGCGAGCACCCACGTACATGGCCATAACCACCCTAACCAGCCATTCTTCCAACCCTAGCTTTCTCATTGCCCTCTTCACCTCCCTCCGGTTTCAAGATAATCTCTTGGTCCATTTTCCATATCTTTTATGAGCATTCATTTTACTGAATCCATTGTCCATACTTCACCAGTGCTTTTTACTTTTGGGAGGGCCATGAATGTAAAAATCTCTTAATTCTTAGAAACATGGTTATACTGTGATGAGTTAATGTTATGGAGTTTATATAATTTCAAATACTTTTACTGTATATTGATTGCTTAAAATTATACTCATTAGCGCATTATTAGTGCCTCTTCCCATAATAAGCTTTTCTTGTTTTTACATACAACTTTCTCCTTTCCAGAGGTGACCAAAGCTTACAGATGCCTGGAAAATGAAACAACAAGGCAGAAATGTTTAGACATTGTAGAGGAGGCAGAAGCAGTAGTCGCCAAGAGGGTATGTTAAGGCAACATTTTAACACTAATTATGATCATACTGCTCATTTAACCCTCACGTCCCGACCGATTTCCTACCTCCGATACCCCCCAGTCCCAAGCAATTTCGGGAAATTTTTTTGTTGGCTCAAACCTTCACTTTTGGTGAGAAACGTCGAGAATTCATAGAGAAATCGCCCTCCTGAGCCTATAAATGGTGCTACAGGTGATGAGTCAGCCTTACCTTTCATTCTTTCTCAGGGTATCTGGCCTCAAAGAAAATGAAGAACTATGGGAGGCTAAACTAATTCAAGACACTTTGAATTATTTACTTATTTATTTGGTATGAATTTATGTGTATTACAAGACTATGTTGGTTTTCACACAGTTATATAGGCAGTAGAAGCATTGTTCAGTCACCAAACACATCCACATATGGCACCTTCCTTTACGACATTACCATCTCATCATTTCTGTTTGTTTCTTGCTCTAGCTTCTTAACTTCTTTGTCCTCCACCTCAGGAATCACTTTCACCATGAATTTCGTCATTGGAGAGACTGTGGGGCAACATGTCTTTACTGGCCAGGTCACTGCTAACAGGTGAATTGCCGAGTGTTGGGGGGATGGGGGTTCAGGTGGGGCCAGGCAGTATCCCCACTTGACAGCAGATAGAGGAAAGTCTTCCACATATGCCTACCAAAAATCACCCGTGAAACTTGAAAATTGTGCAAATTATGAGCCTTGCAATTGCACGATGTACCCGTACGTCGTTGGGTCAAGCTGTGACAAAACGTTGTGACGTACCCATACGTCGACGGGACGCTTCGGGTTAAAGTAGTTGTTATGTTTTTGATAAACCAACACAAATTTTCACCCAAAGTTGCCCTCATTTCACTGTAAAGTTTCTTTGAAGACAGAAATTATTATATTTTTTTTCATTAATTACTTAGCCATGAGCCAGAATCGTCTGTTCAGGCATATCACTTTAAGTCTTATATGCGTACATCCTAGATATTATTTGTAAGTGGACAGTGTTTGCCAGTGCCATGAGGAAAGGTTTCCATCTCCATATATCCTTTGGATACAATCTGCTCAATGCCAATATGGAAATAACACGGGAAAAGTAATGTCTATCTGTCAACTGCCAGACGTTCTAATCCTGTAAGGGATGGCCACAAATAACTTGTCTCCATATCACCCTGTCCCATGCCATTTCACTGCCCACCCCCAAGCTCACACACCCCTCTCTCATATACCTCTCCATTCCATCCCTTCATCTCATCCTCGGCCTCCCCGTCTCCCTCTCCACCTCTCCATTTCACTCACATACACTCTCCTCGTTAGTCTCTCGCTTTCCATTCTCTCCACATGGCCAAACCACCTCAATGTTGCTTTCTATCACATCCACATCCACACCACAATGCCCCTTCACTTCCTCATTTGTCAGTCTGTCTCTCCATGTAACTCCACACATGCTCCTCTCAAATAACTCATTTCCACTGCTCTCAGTCTTCACTTCTGTCCATCCAGCAAGGTCCAAGTGTCACTTCCATACATCAGAGTTGGTATCTCATTGTGCAGTGACCTTTTTACTTCCCTGCTCACTTCCTTATTCTTATCACTGCTTTCATAGAACCTGCCACCTTTCTTCCTTGTTGTACCCTTTCAGGCATTTCACCCTCCAAACTTCTATCTTTACTCACCACACTTAAATGCACTCACATTTTCCATTTCCTCATCATCCAGTCTTACTGTACATTCATTGACTTCATTTCTCTCGAAGACCATAACTTTACTCCTCCCTACATACACCTTTTGGTTCCATTAGTTTCATACTCTCCCAAACTCATTCACCAAGCCTTGCAGTTCCTCTTTGTCTTCACCTAACAATACATATTATCGTCTGCAAACTACAATACAGGAAGTTTCCAAACGCTGCCCTCTCTCATTAGGGCCGCTTCAGCATCCACTGCTCTATTTTGTATCTCTGTAATAACCCCATCCATATACAGATTGAGCAACCATGGAGACATGACGCATCCTTGTTTCAGTCCAACATTCTGATTTAAAAATTCACGCAGTTCACTATCCACATACACTGCAGCTTTAGCACCCTCCTATGTACCCTTCATGGCATTCAGCAACTTCCCATTTACTCCATATATTCTTAGTATTTTCCACATTCCTTGTGTGTTCACTCTGTCATATGCATTCTCCAAATCCATGATGCCTACATACACCTTCTTTCCCTTCTCTAAAAACTAGAACTAAAGACCTATCTATCTATCTATTGCCAGACGCCTTGATCTTGAATGGGGTGGCCACAAACAAATCACCTCCATGTCACTCTGTCCCCTGCCATTTCACTACCATGCTCCCAACTCACACCCCCCTCTCTCACATACCTCTCCACTCCATCCCTCCATCTCATCCTCGGTCTCCCCCTCCCTCTCCCCCCCTCCACCTCACTCACATACACTCTCCTCATCAGTCTTTCACTCTCCATCCTCTCCACATGCCCAAACCACCTTAACGTGTTTCTCCTAACGCTTCCCATCACGTCCTCAACCACACCACAACGCTCCTTCACTTCCTCATTTGTTAGTCTGTCTCTCCATGTGACTCCACATGCTCCTCTCAAATAACTCATTTCCACTGCTCTCACTCTTGACTTCTGTCCTTCCAACAGGGTCCAAGCTTCACTTCCATATGTCAAAGTTGGTATCACAATACTGTCATGTAACAACTTTTTCACTTCCATGCTCACCTCACTGTTTCTTATCACTGCTTTCAACGAACCAGCAACCTTCCTTCCCTACTGCACCCTTTCGAGTACTTCACCCTCCAGACTTCCATCCTTACTCAACACACTGCCCAAGTACTTAAATTCACTCACATTCTCCATATCCTTCCCATCCAATCTCACTGTACATTCACTGGCTTCACTTCTCTCGAAGATCATCACTTTACTCTTCCCCACATTCACCTTTAGATTCTGTTTCTTACACACTCTCCCAGACTCATCTACCAAGCCTTGCAGCTCCCCTTCATCTTCACTCAACAACACAGTATCATCTGCAAACAACAGTACAGGGAGTTTCCAAACACTGCCCTCTCTCACTAGGGCTGCTCCAACATCCACTGCCCGACCTTGTATCTCTTTTATAACCCCATCCATATACAGATTGAACAACCATGGAGACATGACACATCCTTGTTTCAATCCAACCTTCAAATGGAAGGATTCACTCAGTTTGCCATCCACACGCACTGCAACCTTAGCACCTTCATACATACTCTTCACTGCCTTCAACAACTTCCCATCCACTCCATATATTCTTAATACCTTCCACAAACCTTGTCTATCCACCCTGTCATATGCGTTCTCCAGATCCATGAAGGCTGCATACAACTTCTTGCCCTTCTCTAGAAACTTTTCCACTAAGGTTCTAAGAATGATCCTAAAACCTCCTTGTTCTTCTCCAACTAATTCCTCAGTAATTTCCCTAACTCTGTCCTACCATATACTATTCCTATTACACTGAGAAGGGAAATGCCCCTATGATTACCACACACTGCTCTTTCCCCTTTTCCTTTGTACAGAGGAATAATTACAGTAGGCGCGGAAAGTATTGGTGCTAAAGGGCCGACGTCATTTTTTTCCGCGTTAAGTGAAGTAGGGTCAATCCTACCCTCCCCTGTGATGCGAAATGACCTGACGCTTTTTCAACGGGAGCTGGCAACCCTGCTTGATAGGTTTGGCACCATAGGAGCAGGCTCAGTAATGTTTGGGCAGCCACAGGAGGAGGATTGTCTCTGTGTGTGATGCACCACGAGGGCATGTTTTGACTCAAATAACACAGTTATTTGGTTACCTACCACATTCTCATCATGCCTAAAGTAACCACAAGCAAGGACAAACGTGTGGAAGTGATTACTTTATACAAAGCTGGCCACAAACTCCCATTTATTGCAAATCAAACAGGTGTTAGACTGAGGACAGTGCAGAGACTGGTGAAGCAGTTCAAGGACAGTGGGGAGGCCATTCCTCCCACTCCACTTCCCAAGCCTGGGAGACCTCGTAAGACAACCTTCAGGACCCGTCAGCTGATCTCAAGGCAAGTTAGCAAGGATCCAAGGCTAACAGCACGGGATTTAAAAGAAAAGAACCCACAGTTGCTGGCAGATGTGTCTGTCAGAAGTGTGCAGCAACTGTTGCATGACGATCTGGGCTACAGGAGTTTTTGTGCTCGTAAAAAACCACTGCTAACTGCACCTCAGAAGAAGAAGAGAGTAAATTTTTGTAAGAAATATCTTGCCTGGAGTGAGGAGCAATGGAAAACTGTGCTTTGGAGTGATGAGTCAACATTTACTGTCACTGGTACCCCTTCATCACGAGTGTACCGCAAACCAGGCAGTGACCCCCTGGATCCTAAGTACACTTCCAAGTTTGTTAAATACCCATCCTTACTCATGGCTTGGGGCTGCTTTACATATTATGGTGTTGGTGAGTTGGTAATTCTACCTGCAAATGAAAAAGTGAACCAGAACAATTATTTGGAGCTCTTATGTGATGTTTTAAGTGACTCTTTTGATAAAACCAAGGCAAGAGTATTTATGCAAGATTCTGCCCCTGCACATGTTGCAAAGTCAGTGAAACAGTGGCTAACAGACTGTGAGGTTCCCTTTATTCGAGATTGGCCCGGAAACAGCCCAGATATCAATCCCATTGAGAATTTATGGGCACACATGAAGCAGCAGCTGCGTAGTATGGACACATCATCTTTGCCTAAACTTGAGGCTGCAGTCAAGCAGCTATGGAGCAGTTTTAGTCCGTCTGTTCTGCAAAACTACACCATCAGTCTCCCCAGACGCCTTAAGAAGATAATAAAGGTGAAGGGGAATGCCAGTAAATACTAAATTCAATGGTGAGTGTTAATTTATTTGTTTCTCCTTGCTAACCACAAGAATGTTTTCTTTTTTTAAGATGGCGTCAACACTTTCCGCGCATACTGTATACCTGACTTCCAATCCTCCGGGACTCTACCCTCCTCCAAAGCCAATCTGCACACCTTCCACATCCATTCTATTACTATCTCTCCCCCATGCTTCAGCATTTCACCACACACTCCATCAATTCCTGGGGCTTTCCCCATTTTAACTTTCTTCATTGCTTCCACCACTTCCATCCTGGTGATTTCTTCCTCTCTTCTCACAACCCTCCTTCTCCCTGCCATTCCCCAGCCACTTATACTTGCATTACTTTCATTCTCATGTTCAACAGTTCATTAAAGTGTTCTCTCCATCTGTTTACTTTTTCTCCCTTCTCCACTAGTAATCTACCATTTTTATTTTTCACACCCTCACTGACTTTGTTGGCACCCTGTCTAGCTCTCTTTACCTCCTTCCAGAACAGTTTCTTACATTCCCTCCACTTTGCACTCAAATTCCTTCCAAATTCCTCATCCACTCTCTTCTTACTCTCTCTTACTAATCTTTTCACCTCTCTCCTCCTCACTACATATAACTCTCTCGTCCGTCTCTCAGCTTCTTCGTCGCCCCTGTTCCTCATCCATTCATTATATGCTTTCTATATATGATCTATACAACCACTTCCCTTCCTAAAACTTCCTTGTTCTTCTCCAACTAGTTCCTCTGCTACTTTTCTGACTCTGTCAGTAAGTATCCTAACATATGCTTTTCCTGTTACACTAAGAAGAAAAATGCTCCAGTGATTACCACACACATCTTTTTCCCCTTTTCCCTTGCTCAGGGGAATAATTATACCTGACTTCCAGTCTTCCGGGACATAATAATAAAAAATTACTTCCTGCCAGGCCAGTCTGCACATCTTCTATATCCATGCTACTACTGTCTCTCCCCCATGCTTCATCATTTCACCACATATTCCATCAATTCCTGGGGCTTTTCCCATTTTGACTTGCTTCATTGCTTCCACTACATCCATCCTACTGATCTCTTTTTTCCTTCTCACCACCCTCATTCTCCCAGCCATTCCCCAGCCACTTATACTTGTATTACTTTCATTCTCTATGTTTAACAGTTCTTTAGTGTTCTCTCCATCTTCTCACTTTTTCCCCTTCTCTGTTATAAGTCTGCCATTTGTATCTGTCACTCCCTACTAACTTTTTTATCACCCTCTCAGACTCTCTCTACCTCCTTCCTGAACATTTTCTTACACACTCAGTTTCCTTCCAGATTCCTCATCCACTCTCTTACTCTCTCATACTAATCTTTTCACCTCTCTCTTCCTCTCTACATATAACTCTTTCTTCCATCTCTCAACTTCCTCCATGCCTCTGCTTCCCATTCACTCACTAAATGCTTTCTTCTTTTATGTCGCAGGCTGCCTCACCCTTTCATTCCACCATGCCATTCCTTGCACCCCCTTTCACGTCCTCTTCACCCCACACACCGCCTCATGTGCTGCACTGGTTTCTTCTTTGAAAATCTTGCACATGCCTTTCATCTCTGCCATCTGCTCCAAATCATATTTACCCAGTTGCCCCTCCTCTTCTTTCTTATATTCTGCTTTTTTTCCACCCTTTGGCAACCTTTCTACCCTCCTTGTATGGGCTGCTTCCTCCTGTCCTTCTCTCCTTCTGTTCATGCATTGCACATGAACCTTGAATTTCACCATCACCATGTAGTGGTCAGAAAGTCCACTCCCCAACCTCTGTATGCTCTTGCATCCATTACATACCTTCTCATTCTGTCATCCACACACACATAATCAGTCATTGCCTTCCATTCATTCAGTTCACCACCCACTCTTCTTATCACTTGCCACATATACGTGTGGATCATTTTGTGCCTAAAGAGGGTATTGGCCATCACCAACCCCCTCCTCGCACAAATATCCTCTAGAGCACTGCTATTCTCATCCACTTCTGCAGGCACACCCCCACTCACCAGCTACTCCATCCACCTTCACATTTCCTACTTTTCCATTCATATCTCCAATCAAGAACACTCTTTCTTCTCAAACTGTTCCATGCACACATCCACATTTGCCCAGAACTCTTCTTTCACTCTGCATGATCTTGCGTTGGCACATACATACACACAATCACCCACATTTTTTATTCCCACATTCAGTCTTACCCACACATTCCTTGAACCAACTGATCCATACTCTCTTATATTCTCCTTCCATCTCTTGCACACAACAATTCATACACCCTCTTTTGCTCTCTCACTCTCACCTATTCCAGCACATATACCCCATCCATACTACCGCTCTCTCACATTCTCACCTCTTCATTTAGTCTCAATTAATCCACATGTGTCCACTTTTGCACCCTCAATCACCAGGGCAATCTCTCTGTCATTTGCACCCCTTACATTCCATGTTGCAATCCATACCATGTCCTTTGTTTGGTTCTTGGTCATCACCCCATTGGTCCCTCCTGACCCACAGCTTCTTGTTTGTATTTTTAGTTAGTTGTTTTCCGGGGAGGGACACTAACCCTCCACCAACCCACTTGTTGACAAGGGAATATGTGTTGGTTGGTTATAAGGTTGCCACCCAGAATATTAAATGATTTCCTGGTTTACAGGAAATCATTTGGCTTGTCACTCAGTGTAGAGTTACCTGAAATAGAGTACACTACACTGAGTGAGTGGATGATGGCTGCCCCCACCGACTAAAATAATGTTAACCATAAATATGTAAAGAGTTTGTTAGGATGTGCTTGAACTGGCTGCATCACCAACATACAACAAATTTGAGATATTCCATCCATCACCATTCATTACCAATGCCATCTCCATCTTCATTACTCATGTTTTTACTTCTCTCATCACCCCATCCATATATATATATTGAACAACCATGGGGACATTACACAACCTTGTTGCATGCTCACACCGATCATGAACCATTCACATAGATGCCCATTAGCCCTTACACATGCTTCACATTCATTCATTCATCCAATCCTATGTCGCCCCACAGAGGAGCGTAGGAGCCCGGGGCTAGGCAAGTTGGTCCTGACATTTAAGATGAGAGTGACCAGCCTCACTCATCCCTGAATGGCATTACGTGAGCAGTAAACCCCAATCACCCCGTGGATATAAACCTTCACTGGGTCAATCCGACTGAGAGCACTTCAATTACCCACTGAACCACAAGGTGCCATAATTTGGTTATATGGTTACCACCCAGCATAGTAAGTGGTTTCCTGGTCTACCATCATAAAAACTCTTGGTGGCACCTAGCAGCTTACCATCTACACCGTACATGTGCAAAACTTTTCACAGTCCTTTTCTGTCCACTTTGTCGTATGCTTTTTCCAGATCCATGAATGCCATAAACACCTTATGTTCCTTCTCACAAGCCTTCTCTGCTATCTTTGTCACTGCAGGTATTTGATCTACACATCCTCTGCCACTCCTAAAGCCACCCTGTTCATCAATCACTAGTACTTCTGATATCTCTCTTACTTTCTCTATAATAATTCTTCCATATACCTTCCCTACCACACTCAATAAACTTATGCCACGATAATTCTTGCACTCACCTTTATTTTTGTACAGGGGTACAATCACAGCCTTTTTCCACTCTACTGGCACAGTTTCACTCATCCATGTTTTCTTACATACCTCCAACAAGCACTTCATTCCACTCTCTCCACTACACTTAATCATCTCTGCATACACCTCACCAACCCCAGCTGCTTTCCCATTTTTCAGCCGTTTCACAGCACTCTTCACCTGTGCAAGTGTCACATCTTCCGGCACTGCATTCCTTCTCTGCACAACCCCGAAACCAATCATTTTTACAGCCACTTTGCTCTCTCTATTCCCGTTCATGAGGCTTTCAAAATATTCTTTCCATCTGGTCCTTACTTCATCCCCATGGGTTAATAATCTGCCACTTACATCCTTCACACTATCATATTTCTTTCCGCTTTCACTTCTACATTTCCACACCTCTTTCCAGAATAACTTCACATTTTCAGAGTAGTTTGCATTCATTTTTCTTTCTTGATCATCATTTACCTCTTTCTTTTTCCTCTTCACTAGTCTCTTTATGTGCTTCTTGCTGTCAATATATTCAGTTCTTATTTCATACCTTATTTCATACCTTTCCCTTTTACACTCATTTACCATATCCATCCACCTTCTTAATGTGCCACACCTCTTTCCACCATCAGATTCACTCTTAGTCATTTTCAAATGTCACATTTATGTATTTTCTAAAAGTTTATTTATGCATTGCAGATTGAGGAACGGAAAAAACAGCTGAAGAAGGAAGGGAAGGAGGTACGGGTGGATGAGGATGACCCAGAGAAGCTGAAGCGGGCAGTGTATGTCCAAACGATGAAACTTTTTGCGGACATGGAGCGGAAGCGGCGGCAGCAGGAGCTGAGGGACCAAGAAGAGCGGAAAAGGAAGAGGGACCAGGAAATTGCTGAGGAAGAGCAGAAGAAAGCAGAAAAGGAATGGCAAAAAAACTTTGAAGTTAGTAAAGGCATAGGTCATCTTTTTTATTGATGGTAGGTGGGGCACCCATCATCCACTCAGTGTAGTGCTGCCTCCTCCTTCCTTCACCTTTAATTATTTTTTAAAATTTTATTAGCATATTATTTATTTATTTACTATATTTATTTTTGGTGTCTGTCCTACTGTCATCCTGTTGCTTCCACCCTGCTCTTTCTTTCTTTCCACATCAGCTGACTTTTTTTTTTTTTTTTTTTTTTTTTTTTTTCCCTGCTTTTGGCCTTTCCTTCCTCCTCTCATTTCCCAGTCGTCCTCCTACAATCTACATGTCACCACTTCGGCGCTTAACACCCACCGTCCATATTGAATACATGCTAGGGCTGTCTCATACAGGACTGGTGTATTGGTATTAGCGGGGTCATTTTTACGACATGTCGGCGGGTCTTCTGGTAGATCAGTAAAGCCTGATTTAATGAAATACAAATCCTTAAACTGTTCCCTGCAACAGCGAGGATTCAAACCTGGGTCCCACGGGACCGCAAGCCAACTCTCTACCGATCGAGCTACCGCCTATACAGTGAGTGATAAGCCTGATGGTTTCCTGTAACCCAGGAAACCATTCACAGTGCCTCGCAGTAACCTTATAACCAAATAATGGGATGATATGAAGCCTGCTATGTTGTCCCCTGTTGACTAAACGGAGTTTCGTAAATGTGGCGTCCATCTAGGCACCAAACCTTCACACACTTCTCCACTCCTTGCTATGACATAGCATTGTCTTCTGTTAGGGAACATTGGTTCACTGAACTGGTCAGCCTTGCAGGGGCAATTGCTTTCTTGTTATTGGGTCTGCTTGAACTGACAGACTGGAGTTACTCAGCAACAATAACAAATATATTTGTACAGTACAGTACTTGATAGGAATATAAGCTGTGAGTGATGTTGTAAGAACAACCACCAGTAAGAACTTGATGGTATCTGAAGGTTTAGTATGCAGTGGGAGACAAAGAGAAAGAAATGGCTAGTTCGCATGCAAGAAAGGGGTTCAAATGAAAGAAAAATGCATTATATTGAAAGTCAGAAATGTGAAAGTATGAGTAATGAGAAAAAAAGAAGAAAGGTAAAGGATACGCTAAGAAGGAAAATTAATTGAAGTACTTATCCTGATAATGCAAAGCTAATTTGGAAAGAAGTGTGGAAGTATGGAAATGAGGCAGGAGGAAAGTGTGAAAGTGTGAGGGACGAAAGTGGAAGAATGCTTATACTGTATATGGAAGATAAGTAAGGAGTAGAGGGAAAGAATTTTTTGATTGGCTGATAATGAGGATGATGCGAACAGAGTGGTGGTTGTTGTTGTTGAGTATCCCTGGTCTGTCTGATCGAGCAGACCCATTGGCTGCAGGTAAGCAGCTGCCTCTGCAGGGCCATCCCATGCAGTGAACTGATGTACCCCTGTGGCAGACAATGCCTCACCATAGCAAGGCATGGGGAAGAGTGTGGAGGTTTGGTTCTCTCATGAATGCTGCATTACTGTCACTCCACTCACTTAATCCCTACACCGCAGGGTTGTTGGAGGCATGCCGGGCCATTCCCACAGGGATATTCGTGCTCTGACTGATTTTTAAAAAATATTTTGCCAAAAATCAGTTATTAGTCCTAGAATTATAATTACATATGCATATGGCACATACCTTCAGCTTTCTCCTGGGATGTTTTTTTTAGCACTCGTCGACTACCGTAGGACTTGTGGAGACTTCTGAAGGTGCGTAACTAAGTCTCCACTTTACACTTCCCGACATCCCCTAATCTGAATACCACTGCTAGATATTATCACTAGAAACACTATTCAGTGATTTCCAAGTAGTTTGGAATCCATACTAAAAAAAAAAAACACACTGTGAAAGCAATGTAAAATACGAGCGCGTACGAGCCTCCTACTCGCACTAATTCGCTGCTGGTATTCTGTCATTTCTTACTCATGTACACACTCACACTTTATTATTTCTAGTACTTTATTACACTTATATATATCTACAGTCCTTTACCGCTTCCCACACAATGTTTTGTAGGGGTAGAGGTCACAGGGCCTTTTATAATAGGCGCAAAAGCGGCAGAAATGGAGGAGCGTCATTTCATCGTGAAGGACGAGAGCGAACTGGCTGTATCTCGGTAGCCAAGAGTTGAAAATGTCAGCTGCTAATGTATATGCTAAGAAATAAGCCGTAGGAAATGTAGACAATACATAATAAATTAGGTAGTTCCAGGTGAATATAAATATCACTCAGGCTTCTCCCTTCCTTTCTTATATACATTTATATTACGAGAGTAGCTCATACGGCATATTTCACGGGGAAAAAAAGCAGGGGAAATTAGCAAACAAGTGCAGGTTGGATGTTGCCAAGTGATAATTAGCCAATTCCAGGTGTATGGCACTATCAATTACCTTATTTTATGTATACAGTATATATATTATTTTGTATAAGAATAGGGTGTAGGGCTCATTTCAATGGATGAAAACTGGAAAAATCCGGGGAAGATTTACTTAGTGCAGAGCGGCTGAGCAGACGACACGAGAGGGTAATGGAGGGGAGGTAGGGAGGGGAGTCTAGAATGGGGGAAAATGGCTAAATTGTCAACAATGGATGGGAGTGCTGATGACATTAGCAGCTCTGACTATTGTTGGACAATGGCAGTGCTGATAGATGATACAAGTCACCACCTGAAAGCCCGGGGGAATTAAAAATAACAGAGTCACTCATGTGACGCCCCACGGTATGATCCATTGCACCTGACCGTCACGAAAGTGACGACCCGTGGTTAAGGGATTAATGGGCACCATCCCAGCACTGTAAATAGTTTCCAGGGTTACAGGAAACAGCTACAGATTCTGGTAGCTCTACACTGAATAAATGGATGGTGGGAGTCCCAGCCTACCACTGGAATTACAAAGTTATTTATTTATTTATACAGTAAAAGTCCATTAATGGCAGTGGACCGAGAATCATTCGGATTATCAGATTTTTCGGATATCTGGGCGAGACCCTTAAGACAATTTCTTGTTTAAACTGAAATTCTGCTGAATGGGTCACTTTCATTCATTCATAATACAATATGGCATATATTAACATTACATATAACACAAATTTTTTACTTAATAATGTATTACTGAAGACATGAACTGTAATTGGTAAATTAAGAGATGTTATGGGTTTAACTCACCAGTAATGTGTAGTGTTAAAAACAGCAGTTGTAGGCAGGTAAATTGAATTAGAGAAAGTCCAGGGATAATAATAATATGCACTTATTGTAAAAGCACAAAAACTTAATACTGTATGTATTACTGTGGAAAATTCCTTAAACCTACGGTACAGATAAAAAAGTGATCGTTTGTTTACAAGGAGTTGCCAGTCCATGCATTTCCTGATCCATGACCACACCGCTCGGCACTTCAGTGCATTTTGCTCCCAGTTTGAATTTTTTAATTTTGATTTTTTTTTAATACTTTTGGAGTTTTTGTTAGCCTTCTTCAAAAATTCGGATTATTGCGATTTTTAGATTATCAGTGTTTGGATTAATGGACTTTTACTGTACATTTATTTTTTGTAGATAACCCAGTATGTTCTACTGCATGAAGTGATGGAACGTTAATAATACTGTACTGTATTCATAGACTACTTCAGAACAGAATG
Organism: Birgus latro; assembly: GCA_018397915.1. Lineage (NCBI taxonomy): Eukaryota > Metazoa > Arthropoda > Malacostraca > Decapoda > Coenobitidae > Birgus > Birgus latro. Next base: position 87,478 of record JAGKTI010000568.1, on the reverse strand, counting down.
TGGTAATTTTGAGGACTTCTGGAGTGGGATGAGGATGCATATGAGTTGGACCTTATGTATTTAATTAGTTATCAATCCCATTTATCTTTCACAGGAATCAAGAGTTGATAGAGTAAATAGTTGGAAGGACTTTCAAAAAGGTAAATCAGCAAAGAAGTTTAAAGGCTTCAAACCCCCCAAGCACAAGGCAGAGGCAAGAGACTAGCCAAACCAGTAAGATGTACAGTATCATCTAGAGCAAGCTGCTGACACACCAGGGCCCGATTCAGAAACAACCTACTGTCACTGTCCTCATAACTTTTGTCTTTTCCAGGAAGGGCAAGGAGAGTGTAGTGTCTTCTCATATCGATTACTCTTTCAGAAAAAATTTTTCACAGTCATGAGAGAAAAGTTATAATGAGGTATTTTTCATTACAGTAATTCCAGAAAGAGAACAGGAGAGTGGAAATAATTGCTTCTTATAAAGTTGAATGTTTTTCTACAAAGGAGTGAATTATGATGAGCAGTTTTTCATTCATGCAGGAAAAAGAATGAAAGGAAAGTGGAGCCAATTGCCTCGTGTAAAGTTTATTTGTGTTTGTAGGATGGACATGAGTATGTGGAATCATTCAATGTCAAATATTCTTTCTGCAAAAAAAAAAACACATAGTTATGAGAGGAGGATTATCAGCTGTTTTTCATACATGCAGGAAGGAGAAGGAAAGGATGGTAGAATAAGTTTGTATGTCTGTTATTCTTCCTGCATATCTAAATAAGAGTTATGAGAGGGAATTAATTGTAAGTTTGTGAATCCTGGGCCAGAACTCAGTGACTCAACAGGGCATCTTGCTCTTCCTTGATCTGAGCTACTGTGAAGTGATCCCATATCATTGCCCATTCAGAGTGATGATGTCATTTTATATGTTATTCATGCTGTCTCCAGATTATTGAGTATAGGATACAGTAGCCCTTGTCAATGTAAATTGCTTTTTATGACATCCTATTTTACTGTGAAATCGATAGTACAGTAAACTCTCATATCAGTCACTGCAAAACCCTGCATGTGTCATTGTCTGTCACAGCAAATGGAGGCCAGATTTTAAAAATCTGCAAGAAGCCCAGAATTTGAAATCCATGCCATTTGGCGGATATCCTGCCAACCAAACACTGCCACAAGTCTCTTCACCAAAACAATGCTTTTGATGTTGCTAAATCTGGCAGTTTCCTTTCTAATATCTTACTTGTATGTCCCTTTAGTTTTCTTTTCATTTTCAGTATTAAATACTTTATGTATATCCCTCTTCATCAGTACATATAATAATCTTATTTCCTCATGTATTTCATCCCATAATGGATGACAACGTGCCAGTCCCCCCCCCCCCTCAAAGGCTGCCACTCTGCCTCTCTTTCCAGTCCTCTACTCCTGTACCATTGCTTGGCATCTGTGCATACAGTGGAGTTTGTCATGTGTTTCATCATCCATATCCTTCTTCATATCATATCGTGCTGGCCTCCTGCCTTCTGTTGGCATGTGTCTCAATGGCACATTCACCTGCCAAGCACGCCGGGAATCTCCTGTCCCATGAAAAAAAGCAAAAATTATTGGAAAACTGGACAAGGGATGGAGTGAGACAGGCAGAGGAAGAAGTGTAGTGCAGTATCCCCTCATATGCCACAGGACCACTTGGGATATACGTCACTAACCACATTGGTTTTACTGTACAGTATCAAGAAAAATCCAACTACTCTCTGGTGGGTTAATCCCCCTAATGCCTCATGTTTTATTCTGTCATGCATCTCCTCACGCTTGGGTCTGCCTTGTTCTCTTCCTGTCTGCCTTACTAACCTACCTTGCCCTGCCTAACCCTGTCATTGGCTGTCAGGTTTGTAGTGTGAGTACAATATTAAGTATTGTTAATCTCTGGCTTAAAATCATGTGATATTATTGATCTAAAGTTAAAAAGAATATTATTGATTTAAAGTTCAAAAGAAAAAAAAATACTTGAAGCATGTGAAATATTGTTCCTAGTGTCAGTTGAAAGAAAAATATACAATATGCTTCACATCTGAAAGGACCTGAGTTTGTTCAAGGGAAAAAGAAGGATATATTTAAGTCTACAGTTTCAAAAGTTAACCAGACAGCACGTTTATATTAATGTCCTCTTTGTGATGAAGTTGAATACTGTGGCAGAATTAACTGTTTCTGAAACCTAGGTTTTTAATATTTCTCTACAGAACAAATGAATTTGTATATATTCTACTGTACCATCACCAAAGTAGTGATGAAGTGTGTACATGTTTGTGGCAATAACATAAAAGGTTTGTTACTGGGAAAAACATCAACATATTGCAACATGTACTCAGCTGAGTGCCGCCAGGCCTAATATGTAATGCAATGAGCAAAGTTTTGAGGTCACAGCCAGCTGGGTCTATGACTAGGGTTACATAAATTCTTTTTGTTATAGCAATATGAATTACACAAGGTAATATAAGAGTGTGGAATATTCAGTTGTTTGGATAGGAGTAAGATATGTTGAAGACTGCTTAATGTTCGGAGAAAATTGTTGGTTAACTTTTACTCATGGCTGTAAACAAGCATTACTGGACTGGTGCTTGTCACATCTCATGTGTACACAGCCATGCAATAAACTGCTCCACTGACTGCTAAGTACCTGTCTGTGTTACATCATCTCTTATGTCAGGACCTCAGTGAAATATGTTATGGTAAGCGTGTGTGTGATTTATGAATAACATATTCAGTGGCACTGCAATGCTAGACTGGGTGGTTCCTGTCTCTTTGACTGAGTCCAGCGCTTTTTCCAGTAATGACATTTTCTCATGCTTATTGCAGTATTGCAGGGTTTTTTTCTGTGTTTGAACAGTTATACAGTATTGTTAAAGGGTTTTACAGGGGGTTAGACCCCCTTTGGAGGGGTTAGGAAGGGTATTACATCACTATCTGTCAGTACATCATCTAATGGCACCCCCTTGGGAGCTTTATGCTGGATACGAGAGTTTACTGTAATTTACAGAAAATTATTTAATAACCTTAAATTTCATTGTTATCAAAAGCAGATTTGCCAGTTTCCTCCTGTTTACAATACCAGTTGTTTGGGAAAAGTTGTGATATTTTGGAACTTATCTCTTAGGCCACATCCCCACCAAATGGTTGCTGGTGCGGGCAGGAGTTTTGCATCGCTGCACCCCATAGAAGTTCTCACCTGCACCCACCAAAGCCCGGTGGGGTCACATTTGTGGGTGACAGTGATGCACTATTGCCCCCACCAACAAGTATGTGGTGTGGAGGCAGCATTCCTTACAATGAGGGCTATCTAAAGAGTATTGGAATTGGTTGGGCTATATACTGTATACCCTTAATTTTAACTAATGCTTTCCCATGAATCTAACCTTGCTAAAATCATCTGGTAGCAACAAGAAATAACAAAATGACATCATCTTACTGGATGGGTCAGTTATATCTGTCACAAGTTACATTCTCATATTGCAGAAAAACTATCAGTGCAGACTGTTCCCCTTCAATACAAGGATGCATTTTATACTTTATTCTTTCCATCTTCATGCAGTTTTATTCAACTTGGCGAGGAATTTTAGTAGTGGAGGGATTTATAGAGACTTATATCAATACCCTTCTGATCAGGCAGTCTCCCCCAAACTGAATTAAATCATCTGGAAAGAGAATAAGCCATAAAATACATCACCGGATTTGGTGGTAAAAAATCATTACCATTACTTTTTTTTTTTTTCCAGTATTACTATATCCTTTTTGGTAGGCAGAATTCAAACTTCATTAATTATTTAGAGTATCCACCAGTTCCTGCTTAGTAAACAAGAAATATGAGGGTAGAATCATTTGACTTTTTTTTTTCTCACATTCACTGTCAAAGTACAAAAGAATCATCAGAACATTTTTTCTCTCTCTCTGTCTCATTAACACTGAACTGTAGTTTCATCTACAAGGTGTCCCGGGAGTTAAGCCCAAAACTTTGGGAATTGATAGATGAGGGAATTCTGAGCAAAAAATGTTAAATGAACATGTTTCCAAATTTCAGCCGTTACAGAGCTACAATTACTGATGACCTTTTGGACAAATATGGCCCCCTTCATAATTCGCCCATAAGGTCATCAGTAATTGTTGCTCCATAATGGTTGAGATTTGGACACAGGTTCATATAACATTTTTTGCTCAGAATTCCATCATCTATCATTTCCCAATTTTGGACTAACTCCTGGGACACCCTGTTTTGTCCATTATTTTAGGGGGCAGTTGATAGTAGGTTTCATCACAGTGTAGAATATTAAGTATTGTTTTCACATCAGAGTAAGATGTTCATCCATTGAGTACATTGATTGTTTTTAATTTATTCTTTTTGCTGTCTCAAGACTTTTATTCAACTTGGGGAAGGCTTTATGTATGGAAGGGGCTTATTAGGGCTTTGTCTATGTCCTCCAGTCTGAAAAGTCTAGTCTAAGCAGACAAATTTGTCAGAGGATGGCAAGAATAAAAGAATAAAGATGCTTCCAAATTCTGTGGGTTAAAATCTGTGGAGAAAATGAACTCTGTTAACATCAGTAAATAAATGTGTTTCCTTTGTAACAATTATCTTTAAAAGGTGTGCATTGTGTGATGATGGGCAGAAATGTCTTTACAACTCTGACCTATTTTTTGTTTTATTCAGGTCACCACCAAATGATTTTATTTAGTGTGGGAGAGACATGTTGAACTGGAGGGATTAGATATACTGTAGCACTGTTGAACTTCACTACAGTATTAGGAGGCCTCTGTAAGTTTAATTAAACTGTCTGGAGGAAGCAGCAGTACAGTAAGCCAAACCAATATATTGCCTTGTCAGTATGCTGACATGTCTTATTTACTTCTTGCTGCTGCTACATGATGTTATTTAGCTGAGAGGAGAACTTAGTTGCATAGCAGTTAGTGGATAATATTTCTCTTTCTTTGCTAGATATCCTCCCTACACTGATTAAAATCATATGGAGGTAGCAAGAAGATAATGTGATAGGTCTCAAGGTACTGAAGGGAACAAGGAAAGTACTGTATGTAATTAGTCAGTGAAAACAAGTTGACCAAAGTTGACTTCGGAGAGCTTGTACAGTAAAAGTCCAATTACACTCATACCCCGATATCCATCAGTGTTGTGTACCAGTGGGAGCGTTCGGTCAGCGAATATGTCGGATATCGAGCCAGTTTTCCCCATGAGATACTGAAGAAAAGCCAGAGATGCGTTCCAGACCCAAAACAGACTCATACCTTAATCAATAGAGACTGACACAGAAACACCATTGGTAATGTTATTACAGTATCCTCAAAAACAATGCCATTGCTGAAATGTGAGACAGCAAGCATCACATGCAGGAAGGTAATGTGGGTGGAATGTGCAGTGTGAGATCCTTCTGGGCAACTGAGAAGCAGGCAACTGGCAGCAAGCCAAGTGGGGTGGGGGTGGGCAGGGGGATGGGAAGGGAGACAAGCAGGGGTGGAGGAGGGTGGGGGGACTGGAGGGAGACAAGTGGGGGTGGGGGAGGGTGGGGGGACAGGGAAGGAAACAAGAAGGCCAAACAGCTCTACTACCCTCCCCCTTAGTCTTACACACACACACACACGGGAGACAAGCAGGGTTGGGGGAGGGAGACAACCAGGGGTGGGGGAGGGCAAGGGGACAGGGAGACATGCCTGGCAGTGCTGAGTATGGTGGGGGGTGGGGGAGGGAGGGGGGGGAGAGGAGGGACAGGAGGGGAGAGACGAGAGACAGGGGGGGGGGGGAGAAGAGAGGAGATGGAGAGAGGACAGGACGACTGGGAGAACCTCGTTTCAAACGTAGGGAGAGGCGGGGTGTTGGACTGGAGAGATGGGGTGTCGGACTAGCAATACAAAGGACATTCAAGTTGTTCAGACTGTAGGATTGTTCCCCTATTTCTTGTGTTTGGTCTAGCAAAGTGCCGGTTATCAGTGTGTCAGAAAACGGGTATGGGTGTATTCGACATCTGATAATTCGATAAATCCAATATTTTGGCAGTTTTGAGAAATAGCCCCATTAAAGTCTTTGATTGTTCGGCAGATATTCTGAATCATCTCAGCAGTCCAGGAAGTGTTATCTGTGACTTGTAGGCCTACTGTGTCATTGCACTTGTATGTGTTCAATAATTTCTATATTTTTCAGATTCAGGTATAGTACTTTGTTGATTACAGCATTGTACAGTATCATACAGTATACAGTTCTCTCTCCAAATACATTTGTAATAATATAAGTAGTGATGACAGTGTTCACCAATACATATAAGGTACTGAGTGGGTAGGTTTTTCAATTATTTGGCAAATCCGGTTATGTGGCATTGGCTCGGTCCCATAGATGCCAGATAATCGGACTTCTACATAATGCCTTTTCCGCAGCACTTATTTTGGATTTTACACCTCTTTATCCTCCTGTATGTTACTGTGGCAAACTAAGCCAATCCTGGAAATAGATTAATAACATAAAACTGTATATCAAGGTGCAATATGCATAACAAATTACCTGTATTAAGAAAGCGTCACTACAGTCTCCTTTGCTGGACTGAACACGGTCATTAACTCATAAGCTTAGGAGGCTGTCAGGCATCTCCTCCTCATCCTTTTATTTCTGCATATGGCACACTGATATTCTCTTGTGTGGTATATATTGATCTTTCAACTTGTGAGAGCCAAAAGCTGGCTTGAGTGGTGAGTGAGTGGCTGTGTGGCTTACTTCATTGGGCACTGTTTATAGCTGTGTTTTGGAGATTTTCTCTTTCAGTATACCTCCCACCCTATGGGAAAGAGGGTTAAGATGAGGATGAGGGTTATGCAACTGTGTCAGTATCAGAAAGGCATATGTACAAGAAAGTATTAAGTTTTTACTTTCATTATCATGAGCTCAACCCTAATTCATATCCAAGAGATGCAGTGAGGTAGGATCCAGGAGCAAAGGAAAACACAAAATCTGGATAACCATCACACTGTGTACCCATTGAAATTAGTCTCATAGTCATCCACTCCTTCAGAATATTGACTTCACACAAGTAAAAATAGTTCCTGCACATATAAATATTTAGTATTTTTTCTAATAGATGCACGTAGGGTAGTGTAATGTGCAAAATAAGCTGCAAAGAGTGACTAGAAACCTCCTTAACTCTCCTTAACTCACACATACATTAAGTCTTCATTAAAAGTCTACCTTTTGACATTGATTTTTGCTATTCTCAGTAAATGACAGAAGTTGCATACTATATTAAAATTTCATTCCTACCTATAAAGCTGATTTGCCAGTTTAAGTTATGGTATCTGTTGTGCAGAAAAAGTCATGATACTGTATTTGAGAACCCTTTTTGATGTATAATTAGAACTGCATGTATATGGCACCAGTTTACTTTCCACCATACCTGTTTTTTGGGGCTTCAGTCGCTTGCAAGATATAACATACCCCTTTTCAGATATGGTTCGTATGAGTTGATTGGTCAGCGCCATGATGTCTTGTCACAGTAAGTCATTCAGTATGATGGTCTTCTCTGCTTTGTGGTTGGTACTGTCAGGCAGTTTTATTCATCCTAAAAGGGACCTCCCTCTCCTTGTGAAAGGATTAGAAACAAACCCCATCAGCCTCCTCACAAGTAGTTCCCCAAAGCTGAACAAAATTGTATGGTAGCCATACTACTGTAAAAGTCATCATTTTGAAAGGATTAACTTCTTAATTACAAGAACTGGTTAAGATGTGTGGGAGAGATGACAGGAAAGTGTTTAAGAAATAAGGATTCATATTAATAAAGCTGAATGGGCAAAGTTGTGGACAAGCCTGCAGTTTTTGGCAAAAATGTCATAGCCTTTCCATGTTTTACAGCTGACTACCATGTGTAAAGTTGGATGAGGCTGAGTTACACCTTTGTGCTCTGAGCTTGAATGACATGTCTGTCAACTCTCATTTGTTTTCTGGCTAAAGTGGCCTAATACTGCAGTCAACTGGGCTCATGTCTGGCTGAGCCAGCAATCACAACATCCCTCCCACCAATTTTATCCACCAGTCACTGTAAACCAGTCATTACATATGCCTCCCTGGTGACAAACAAAGCCATCTAGTGGAGCAAAAACAGTATATTATTGTTATGTATAGCTTTTTTTTCCCCCTCACTTTTTTGCTTTAAAGTGCACAGTAATCACAGAAAAATTTCCTGTTGTTCCAGTGCTGCCTGTTACGTTGAACTGCCAGTTTCCCCCGATTTACACTACAGTACCAGTTGTGTGGAAAAAATAATATTTTGGAACAAATTATCTCCGGCATATAATGACAACTGACTCTACAGTACATTAAAAAAGGATGACATACTGCAAGCATTGACGGTGAGTGATTTTAACCACTTTACTGTGAGTGATTTTCCCCAAATCCCAGTAAAATCATCAGTTAACTAGTTTCATGAATGAAATACTGTAGTCATATCCTTCTACTGAAGAGGTTAAATATGTCGATACTTTACATTCATTGTTGCAAACCATTAAGTTTGAGATGGGAGCTTCATATCATGTGTGCAGTTTCCCTTGAACTAATTTACAGTGGATAAAGTTCTGTGGTGTGAAGGATGTATGAGACGACATTGGATAGAGAGAAGAATGTGTATCTGATTAGTACAGTATAAGACCATGTCAAATGTGAAGCTAATTTATTTACATTTATGACACAGATTCATGATTTCAGTCTGTTGTAGGGTAGGATCGTAGGACTGTAGTATGTTATGCACTACAGTAATATTCAGCTGACAGAACGTATACACTGTAGATACTTTTAAAACTATAGTTATGGTGCAGAACAGTTATACTCATAAGCAGTATTGCTTAGTTCTCAAACTGAATTGTCAGTCATTAGACTGCTATATTTATTTTTTGGTATTATGTATACAGTATTACATGATGCACTATCAAAATGCACATTACTAATAATCATGGGTACAAAAATATTATGAATGTACTCAGAACTTAAGCCGATAGGAAGGCATGATGTGTAATATACATTACCATATTCAGTATGTACCTTTGTTTAACTTTCAGCAGTTCCAAGGTTTGTTGCTAGTCCTGAAAGGTGGTGTTCAGGGAAGAGAGTGCAAATATCTTAACTTGGGCATGTAATGTTAAGTTTATCAGCATTTCTGCTATCTTTTCCACAGTTGTTTAATTAAGGGATTGATACTAAAGCAGTCTTAACACAGTAAGAAAATACTATTTTTTCTGTACAGTTCCGTGAATAAACAAATTTTGTCTGTATTCTTTCATGTACAACTCTACATAAGTAAATCATCTTTTAGGAAGACTGATTTAATGGGAATCCTTTAATCTTTAAGTTTTCAATGACTTACAGTACCATCATTGTTGAAAAGTGCACTACAGTACTGAAAGAAGATTACATATTTCACATTTTTATTGTGCCACTGTGTATCTTCATGGGACATACGAAACCCTATATGATACAATATCTTGTCTATGGATATAGAAATTTTGAGCAGTTGGAGCAGCTGATATCTGCCACGTCAGGTGGTTTATTTGTGAACATCCATTTTGAAAGGCTCATGGTGCCATCTGATTATTTGTAGCAGAAAAAAAGAAGAAACACACACAAACACACAAAACAGTACAGTAAACCCTCACAATAATGAACCCCAGTATAGCAGATATCAGATTTAACGAATGCCGTAAAGCCCACCAAACTTTCGTCGGCTATAATAGACAGTGGTTGTTAAATGGGATGCAGTGGGTCACAGTACATGTGTTTCCTATCCTTTTGACTCCTAACTGGCCTGAAATTGCCCTCTCTCTATCATGACTGCTGAGTTGTAGTAACTGACTACTGTATAGTAATGTTGTACTGTACAGTCATGAAGAAGGTCTATGACAAGAATGAGAAATAAGCTGCAAAAGGGCAAACTTGGCCAGGTTAGTGTAAAATAAGTATATTTTACATTTTTAGTACCAGAATATGCTCTTGTGCTCATTTTCAAATGTGCTTGACATCCCACCTCTGAGGAAACCTCATATGTGACGAATTATCGGCTTTAATGAACCTGGCTTTCCCCAGATAGTCAGTTACAGGGGGGTCTACTAATAAGATATTAGTATTTTTGCACTTGAGAATATAGGTTTATGACTTATCACCGAGTTGTATACAGTAGACCCTCATTTATCTAGACGTACAGTATCCGGACGTGTTCGTTATCTGGATGCTGGACCTTGGCTTTGTTAAACCATTATCTGAATTTACTTGATATTATCTGGACATAAAAGTCACTGAGAACCTTGGCCGGCCAGCCGACAAGTTCAAACATTCAGTATCGTGACCGCTGGCATGAGCCGTGACCGGGAAGTAGGCTGTAACCCATAACCAGCGTTAAAATATCCAAAATATTCATCCTCCCTTGTACTGAATGGTTAAAGTTGCGAGCTTGTGTAATCACTCCCAACAAACCTCCAGCACCCAAGCAATACGACTGTAACCCATGAGCGGTGTCGAAACATCTGTATGCATCCCCACCCAATTCGCCCGGTCACTGGGCTGTCTTTCCTAACTGCCCCTGAGATTGTAACACAGACCACACACCTTGAGTACATGTCTGGTGGCAGCGGCCATCCGCCTCTCTACTGAATGTTGAAAGTCCCCCGGTCACCATGAGTTGTTTCTGCACAGCCGCTCAACGTCTAACAGACCGCAAGCCACAAGTAAATGTACAGTAAAAGTGTGTGTCCGCCTGTTGACAGAAGGGGGAGAATCCTGTCCACAGCCTCGCTACTCCTCCCCTCCCGTCCCTCCTCCATACCCTTCTGGCTCCCCCCACTCTCTCTCAGTCCCTACCCTCCTCCGTGGTGATAACACTGACTCATGAGTTTTTAAAGTTTTTTGCAATTTATTCAACTACTCTTGGTCATATCAAAATTCTGCAAAATCCACAAGAAAGCTCATGAAATTCTGCATCTAGACATATGCATAACTCTTGGAAGGTGCTGCCAAAATTTTGCACTAGGATGGTGGGAAATTTAATGAAGGTACGTTTTACTCCTGAACACTTTATTCTCACTGCATTTCTGTACTTTTACTTATCAGTTTTATGTGTTTTTATTAGCTTACCTTATAGTACAAACACCAGCAAAGATGATGGCATACCATTTCCGATGGCACATTTGGCCGTGGATTTTTTTTTTTTTTAGCCCTGGGAGCAATCACTCATCACAGATAACTGATTTTCAAACTGTCTTCAGTTTTTTGTGGATTTTTGTTGTTTATGCATTGTTTCCTTGATGTTTAGCATTAATCTGGATAACCCTATGTGTGTTTTGATGTCCCAATATGGCAGAATGACCAGAAAACAGTGCCAAAATTAGGAAGGGTACTGTACATACAGGAGTAGGGTGTTTTTTGGTTTTCATTTTTTTTTCTTGGTTTTCTTGGTGGTTAGCATTACTCTGGATATTCCTATGTGTGTTTTGATGTCTAAATGTAGCAGACCGACCTGAAAACAGTGCCAAAACTAGGAGGGATACTGTACATACAGCAGTGTATCGGTAGGGTGCTTTTTGGTTTTTATTTATTTATTTTTTTAATGGTTTTCTTGGTGTTTAGCATTACTTTGGATATTCTGATGTGTGTTTTATGTCTAAATATGGCAGACTGACCTGAAACAAGAACCAAAATTAGGAGGGATAATGTACATACAGTAGTGTGTACAGGTAGGGTGTTTTTTGTTTTTCAGTGTTTTTTTTGCATGGTTTTCATAGTGTTGGAAATTATTTTGGATAATCCAGTGTATGTTCTGATGTTAAAATATGGCAGAATGACCAGAAAACACTGCCAAAATAAGGTGGGGTACTGTTCATACAGTGGTATATAGGTAGGGTGTTTTTTGGTTTTCAGTGTTTTTTCTGCATGGTTTTCTTGGTGTTTAGCATTATTTTGGATATTCTTATGTGTGTTTTGACATCTAAATAGGCTTTAATGATCGGAAAACACTGCCAAATCAAGCGTTGGTACTGTACAAATAGGGGTGTAGGTTGGAGGTTGGGTATAGGTAGGCTCTGGGTATGGTAGGGGAACGTTTTGTTTCTTTTCGTTTTTGAAGGTTCCAACATGCTTGCATGCGTCGGTCTTGGTCACCTAATGGCAGCTTTCCATGCTGCTTGATCTATGGCAGCCCCCCTGTTCAGTCCCTTAACCCTGAGGTCTCAATGACCTCATCCCATGTCTTTCTCAGTCTGCCCCTCACAACCCCTCCCCTAGTATTAACACTTCTTACCTTCTGCACCTAATTATTATCCCCCATCCTATCCACATGCCCAAACCATCTCAGTCTACCTCTTCTCATCACAACACTAATACCCTCCAGTCCCATCCTACCTCTCAACTCTTCGATCGTAAACCCAGCCCCCCCCCCCAGGCCTTGCACGCAGGGACGCACTGCACATCCACCTAATTGTCATTTCTGTATGTTTGAGCCTGTGAATATCCTCTTCCTTTACTGCCCAGGTTTCACTACCATACAGCATCACACTCTTAACACATGCTGTATACAAAGACCCCTTAGCATGTAGGGAGAGTCCTCTCAATGTCAGGAGAGGCAACAGCTCCCTGAACTTCTTCCAACCACTTCTCACCCTAGCACTGAGCTAGCTCCAGCCCCACCTCCAGCAAATAACGTGTCTCCCAAATAACAAAACTCTTCCACACACTCAAGAGACTCACCAGCAAGTTCAATCCTTTCACACCTAACAATCTCCACCCACTTTCCCCGACACGCCGCACACATAAAATCAGCATTATCTCACAGTCTACCCCTAATACCACTACATCTCTTGTGCACCCATTTATCACAAACACTGCACAAGATGGAATTACTTCCCACACCTTTGTGGCAAATTGCACATGGCCACTCTTCCTCTTCTTTGACTGTACTGCCACCAACCCTAGATATCATCACTTTTGTTTTACCTGCATTTGCCCTTAAGCCCTTGTGCCCCATACCATCTCTCCACTTCCTAAATCTTTCCTCCGCCTCCTTTTCATTCTATGCAGTCAACATCAAATCATCAGCATACAACACCTCTCATGGAAGTCCATCTCTGAAGTCATGTGAGAGGGCTTCAAGTACCATGATAAGCAACAAGGGACTCAAAACTGACTCCTGATGCACACCAACATTCACGGAAAACTAATCACTCAAATCTCCATTCACTCTTACCTGGGTGCGAGCACCAACGTACATGGCCATAACCACCCTAACCAGCCACTCTTCCAACCCAAGCTTTCTCATTGCCTACTTCACCACCTCTCTAGGGACTCTGTCAAAGGCCATTTCCAATTCAACAAAGACAAAACACAGTTCTCTTTTCTTTCCAACATATTTTTCCTGAAGCAGTTGAACAATGAATATGGCATCAGTGGTCCCCCTACCTGGCATAAACCCAAACTGCATCTCATCAATATTCACTTTTTCTCGAATCATACCTTTATTACTTTTATTATCTGATCTAAGAGCTTTATACCTCTATAATTTCCTCTTTCCAAGACATCACCCTTCCCTCTGTACACATTTACAGTTACACTCTTCAGCCAATCATCTGGGACAACACACTCATATATAATCATATTTATCAGGTCAGTGACTAACCTCACCCCAATATCTCCTGAGGCCTTCAACTTTTCAGCAGTCAACCCAGACACACCTGCTGCCTTCCCCACCCACATCCTGCCTATTGCCTCACTCACAGTAGCAGTGTCAATCAAAGGCCAAGGGCCAAACCAAACACTAGATCTGCTGGCTCCAAACCTTCCTTGTCCCAGTCAAACTCCTCATTCAGCAACCGGCTATAATGCACTCTCCATTCATCTTTAATATCCCCACTGTTCACCGCTACCCTTCCTTCATCATTCTTCACACACTGCTCACCTATAATATCCCAATTATCCCTCTTCACCTGATTTGCCACCCTAAATATCATATTTTTCCTTTCTCCATGATTTAGGTTACCAAGTCTCAGTGACTCAGACTTCACCCCGTATAACTCTCTTCTAGCCCTAAGCTTGGCAGCCAAGGATTCCTCCCTGTTACCACCCTTCTTCCATTCCTGAATGTTGCCACTACCCGGACATGCCTTTGGCTCTATTATTTCCAAATAAATGAGGGATTACTGTATAACAAAAAGGTCAGAGAAATGACAAAAATTGAAGATCTCTGGGGCCCAATTTTTTCCCTCCATAAGTTCAGGTTAAGAAGCCTGACTGATTACGTGCTAACAGAGAAATCAATGGTGGGAAGTGTTGCTGATACGAGGGAAGTAAGAGGACGATGTGGAGGTTTGTTAGATCATATGATTGTGGTATGCAAGATCAAGCTGAGGATTAAAGAAATGGCAGATGAATACAGGGCCGAAGTAGGTGAGGAGCTGGACTCAGTGAATTGGAGTAAAATGGATCTGGACAACTTTTGGAATAAATACAGGGACTGCTTAGTTGGGAAAGCTAAAGTGGTGTGTGGTGTGGCAAGAGTAGTGACGAAGAAGAAAGGTGCGGCATGGTGGAATGAAGAGGTTAAGACAGCAGTGGAGGAAAAGAGGAAGAAGTGGCTAAAGTGGATACAGCACAGGGGTTCAGTTGAAATGAGAAGTAAGGAAAAAAGATGGAAAGAATATTTTGAAAGCCTGATGAATGGGAATGGAGAGAGAAGAGTGGCTGTAAACACGATTGTTTCAGGGAGTGTGCTGAGATGGAATGCAGTGCCAGGGAATGTGACATTCACAAAGTGAGGAACACTTTGAAATGTCTGAAAAATGGGAAAGCAGCTGGTGCTGATGTAATGTATGCAGAGATGATTAAGTGTAGTGGAGAGAGTGGAATGAAGTGCTTGTTGGAGATATGCAAGAAGGCATGGATGGGTGAAACTGTGCCAGTAGAGTGGAAAAAGGCTGCACCCCTGTACAAAAATAAAGGTGGGCAAAGTGAGTGCAAGAATTATTGTGGCATAAGTCTGTTGAGCATTGTGGGGAAGGTATATGGAAGAATTATTATAGTGAAAGAAAAAAGAGATATCAGATGGCCTAGCAGGTGGTGAACAGGATGGTTTTAAGGGGGTCGGCCTGTTAAAAATGGCCGAAAATGGCAGGTCAGGGCGAAGTTGAGTTATGCCCATAAAAATAATCCTTCAACATTCCCTCATATGCCTGTAAAATATTACTACTGAAAACAGAGTAAAAATCGGTAAATTTTTACCTTATTTCAAACTTTCACAAGTCGTCTGGGAGTGGGGCAACACAGGGTGGGTGGGTGGGGCCTATAAAATGACCGCATAAGATCACGTACCCCCAAGAAAACTGTCAGGCGTCGGAGCAAGAAGGACACAGACGACAAGAAAAACTACAGTGGTGGGGCCTTCTGAGTCAACCTGGAGATGACAAGGCCAACTACAGTGTTGGGGACGTCTCGGTACAGGATGGAGACGAGGCAGACTATGTTCTTGGGGCCTTCTGAGACACCTTGGAGATGATGACACCCACTACAGTGCTAGGCCCTTCCAAAAACAGCATGGAGACGAGCCAGACTACAGTGCTGGGGCCTTCTAAGACACCTTGGAGATGACAAGGCAGACAACAGTGTTGGGCTCTTCTCAGTACACCTCTTGGCAACAATGTGTTCTCAAACTTCACAATAAGCTTGGTAACTATTGGTCGTACAAGGTTCCTTGATATACCAATCAAAAGGGCGTAAAAAGTTCTATACTGTATCCCAGGCATTCTTTTCTACTCCTCCCTGTTCGTGCACAGCATGTTTCCAAATTTGGGGAAACTTTGAGGACCATTTTCTCGAAATGTAATTTAGTGACCTTTGAGATCGATAAGCTCATTTACTATTGGTCGTATGAGAATCCTTTATATACCAATCGAAAGCACGTAAAAAGTTCTGTAAATTCAACTCGTTGAATTATTATACTCCTCCCCGTTTGTGCACAGCATCTCTTCGAAATCTGATTAGGAGGGAACTAATTTTACCCAATTTCCTCATCACCTAATGTCGTAATTAGATATCACAAACTTATGAGTTTAAAGAGTTTAAATTTAAGACACACCTTCTGTGAGTTGTGTGAACACCAAATTACATGATACAAGGCATTTTTTAGGCCTAGACTGATTTTTAGCAATGGTATTCACTTTACCCTAATTTGTAACTACAGTAATTCAAAAACTAATCTACCGATTGTCAGGTGTGAGGTACCGATCGTTATCTCTAACAGCCCTCTATATGTGTGCCAAATCTCATTGAAATTGGATGAAATCTACTGACACATTAAGGGTAACAACTGGACAATCCCCTTAATTGTGGCAGGATGTGTGGATCAAATATTTACAGTGAGACAGATAGTGAAGAAGGCTTGTGAAAAGGACTATAAGATGTTTATGGTATTTATGAATCTGGAAAAAGCATACAACAAAGCAGACAGAGAAGGATTGTGGAAGGTTTTGCATATGTACGGTGTAGATGGTAAGCTGCTACGTGCCATTAAGAGTTTTTATGATTGTAGTTGGGCATGTGTAAGGGTAAATGGGCATCTAAGTGAACGGTTCACGATCAATGTGGCATGCGACGAGGTTGTGTGATGTCCCCGTGGTTGATCAATACAGGTGGTCCCCTACTTATGAACGAGCAACAATCAGAGAAACTGCTAGGAAGTCAATTTTTTCTTAAGTTGAAAATGCATTTAATACACCTAACCAACAGAATATCATAGCCTAGCCAAGCCTACCAAGCCTTTTAAACATGCTGAAAACACTTACATTAGCTTACAGCTGAACAAAATCATTAACACAAAGTTTATTTTATAATAAAGTGCTAAATATCTCAAGTAATTTATTGAAAATTGTACTGAAGAATTTATTGACTATTGTACTGATAGAAAAGAGAGGAAAATGTGCAAAAGAAGTGGAAAGTAGAGTGACACAAGCAAGAAAAGTAACTGGTGCTATGAAGGCCTTGAAAAGAAACAGAGGCTTGAGTGTTGCAGCTGCACAAGGCTTACATGAAGGAGTGTTAGTGCCAGCTTTAACATATGAGTGTGAGACTATGGTGTGACATGAAAATTTAAAATCACGAGTATGAGCAGTGGAGATGGGACCACTGAGGAACATATGTGGTGTACGGAGAGTGGATAGGATATGGAATAATGTAATTCATGAAAGATGCAGAGTGAGGAAGTCTGTGGACACCAGAATTGAAGAAAGTGTACTGAGATGGTATGGTCATATGGAGAAAATGGATGATAATAGAGTGGTGAAAGAGATATATCTGTTTGAATTTGGAGGAGGGAGGAGGTGAGATAGGCTAAGAAGAAGGTGGAAAGATACGGTGGACGAGTGTCTGAGGAAGAGAGGCTAAGGGACTGATAAGAGATCGAACTGGCTGGATTAATTTTGTGTGGAGAAGTGCATGACCAAGGATCTGGCACCCCTTTTTAACGTGACAGCATTCGGATTGACAATTGAATAAGTATATATGAAGCTACAGCACATAGTGAAACCGTTTGGATTATCAAATGAAGCCAGGATTCTGTCAGCTTTAATGATGAGTGAATGGAAGCGTGGCCCATTGAATTGGGTAAATTTTGGCTGTCTCGATGCTGCTACCCCTCACCCTGCCTTAGGGTGAGGTTTTTGCAGCATCAACTGGGTGAAAATTTTAAGATCTTATTGTTGTGGAGAAATACAGCTGTGAATCTGTGGTCTATGCAATATTTATCATCACTATGATGTTTTTCTTTACCATCATCATCATCACCATTATCATCTGGACCTCCTTTCCCACTCTAGGGCAGGGTGGTGAGGAGTAGCAACATCCAAACAGACCAAGTCTGCCCACTCCAGTGGACCACACTTCCATTCACTCATCATTTAAGCCCTCAGAATCCTGGCTATATCTGATATGCCAGAAACTTTCACCACGTTCTGCAGCTTCACATAAATGTGTCCGACAGTCAATCCGAACGCTGTCACGTTAAAAGGGGGTGCCAAATCCCCATCATGCACTTTTCACAATATTCATCCAGCCAGGTCGATCTCTTGTCAGTCCCCTAGCCTCACAGACTTCCAAACCTCTCTTCCTCACACACTCATCCACCATATCCCTCCACCTACTTCTTGGCCTAACTCGCCTCCTCCCTCCTTCAAATTCGCTCAGATATACCTTTTTACCACTCTATTGTTATCCATTCTCTCCACATGACCATACCATCTCAGTACACTCTCTTTAATTCTGGTGTCCACAGACTTCCTCACTCCTTATCTTTCATGAATTACATTATTTCGTTTCCTATCCACTCTCTGTTTTCCACATACATTCCTCAGCAGTCCCATCTCTACTGCTTTCACTCCTGACTTTTCATTTTCATGCCACACCATAGTCTCACATCCATATGTTAAATTTGGCACCAACCCTCCTTCATGTAAGCCTGCAACAGTCATGCCTTTTTCTTATCAAGGCCTTCACAGCACCAGCTACTTTCCTTCCTTGTGTCACTCTAGTTTCCACTTCTTTTGCACATTTTCCTCTCTTTTCCATCACTGTACCCAAGTATTTGAACTCTCTTACCAACTCAGTCTTTCTCCATTCACTGTAACATCACACTGGGAGTCACATTCTCTCTCGATTACCATCACTTTACTCCTTTCTACATTTACTCTCAAAGTACGATGCTCACAGAAATCAGCAAAACTCTGCACTAGTCTACCAAGCTCTTGTCTCGTATTTGCAAGTAGTACTACAGTACATCATCAGCATACAACATATTTGAGGTATTCCATCCATCACCATTCATTACCAACGCCATACCTCTCTCCATTACTCGTGGTTTTACGTTTCTCATCACTCTATCCATATATATATATGTACATACAGTAAAACCTCGATATAACGGACTTCAATAGACCGGAATTTGCTTTTATCGGACTTGAGGAGCTACCGGACTAAATTCCTCTATATCGGAAAAAGTCTGATAAAGCCAGAAGCAGTCCGGACCACTTCAGCTATGTTCACCACAATAACGTAAATAAAAGACATGTTTATCAGTGTACAGTACAGTATTATTATATATATTATACCATTTGATTAATGTAGTGAAGTTATAACAGTATAGTACCACAATGGTACAGTAGTCAAAACAGTTTAAAAACCATTCACTTAATCGGGACTAATGTCTGATATATCGGAAAAAGTCTGGATTAGCAGGGGGAAGTCTGGATGTCGCTTTTATCGGAATTTCGCATTTTTCGGAATAGTTTGAGCCCCAATTAGTCCGTTATAGTGAGATCTTACTGTATACAGTGGAGCCCCTCAGATAGCGTTTTTTTAAGTAGCAAATCCATGGATAGAGACAGGAATGAAACTATCTCATAGTGATTAATGCTGCATGTTTAGCGTAAATCTGTTAGGCATTTAACACGTAGCAAGCAGGTGGGCAGAGTTGCCAATGTCAGACCCTGGTAACACTGATAGTGAGTGCGAGTCTATCATCATTCAGTTCATTGACCCATGTGGAGTGAAAGTAAGTATCTTAAGCTTTTCTTATAACTAATCTCCAACTATCTTGGGGGAATGCCGGTATCTAGGCGATACTGACAGGTGGAAGGTGAACCTCCCCGCAGTTACCCCAAGAAGAAGAAGAAGAGGATTGTTTGTTTATCCACGCGCCGCGCATTCATTCAACTTGTCACAGTCTCGCCATTGTTAAAGTTTTTTGTGACCTTCCATTTATTGTCTGGCTACTGATTGTTCTAATATCATGGCTTCAACTTCGGGGGCTGGCCCAAGTGATGGTGGTGGCCCAGGGAAAAAGCAGGAAGTGGCGGTACTGTAAAAGTGACCGAAAAGGCCAGACAATACATGCGTGGCAAGCCAAAGAAACAATACTGCGTGGAGGAAAAGAAAAAGATAATTTTTTTAATATGTAGTATACGTTTATCTTATTACAGTACTGAAGAAATATGATGTGATACTGATGGGTAATGGAGGAAATTAGGGGTATAGCTGAAGGAGTCCAGGACTGCATTAATTTTTTTAGGTAAGAAGTTTGCCCCTCGGATAGCAATTTCATGGATAGCGGCCATTTTGGTGGACTAATAAGGTCGCTACCCAAGGGGCCCCGCTGTATATATAGTACAATATATATACTGTATATACAGTAAAACCTCGATATAATGGACTTCAGTAGACCGGAATTCGCTTTTATCAGGCTCAAGGAGCTACCAGACTAAACCCCTATATATCGGAAAAAAGTCCGATATAGCCAGAAAGCAGTCTGGACTGCCTGACAACTTCAGCTATGTTCACCACAATAAGACAAGTAAAAGACATGGTTTTCAGTGCACAGTACAGTATTATTATACCATCTGATTAATGTAGTGAAGGTATAACACAGTACAATACTGCAATGGTGGTGAAAACTATCGATTCAATCCGGACTAATGTCTGATATATCGGAAAAAGTCCGCATTAGCAGGGGTAAGTCCGGATGTCGCTTTTGTCGGAAAATCGCATATTTCGGACTGGCCTGAGCCCCAATTAGTCCGTTATAGTGAGGTCTTACTGTATATATATATATGTACACACACACATATGTATATTGAACAACAAGGGGGACATCACACAACCTTGTTGCATGCCCACACTGATTGTAAACCATTCACTTAGATGCCATTTACCCTTTTACCCTTTCACGTGCCTCACTACCGTAAAAAAAAACTCTTGACGGCACCTAGTAGCTTACCATCTACATCATACATGCACAAAACCTTCCACAATCCTTCTCTGTCTACATTGTCTTATGCTTTTTCCGGATCCATAAATGCCATAAACACATTGTAGTCCTTCTCACAAGCCTTCGCCACTATCTGTCTCACTGCAAATATTTGATCCACACATCCTCTGATACTCCTAAAGCCACCGTGTCCATCACTCACTAGGACTTCTGATATCTCTCTTACTTCCTTTATAATAATTCATATACCTTCCCTACAGCACTCAATAAACTTATGCCACGATAATTCTTGCACTCACTTCGCTCACTTTATTTTTGTACGGGGGTACAATCACAGCTTTTTTCCACTCTGCTGGCACAGTTTCACTGATCTGTGCCTTCTTACATATCTCCAACAAGCACTTCATTCCGCCCTCTCCACTACACTTAATCTCTGCATAAGCCTCATCAACCCCAGCTGCTTTCCCATTTTTCAGCCGCTTTACGGTGTTCTTCACCTGTGCAAGTGTCACGTTTCCTGGCACTGCATTCCTTCTCTGCACACCCCCAGAACTAATAATGTTTACAGCTGCTCTGCTCTCTCTATTCCCATTCATCAGGCTTTCAAAATATTCTTTCCGTCTGGTCCTTACTTCATCCCCATGGGTTAATAATCTACCACTTATATCCTTCACACTTTCACATTTCTTTCAGCTGTCACCTCTACATTTCTGCATCTCATTCCAGAGTAGTTTGCATTCATTATTCTTCCTAGATCATCATTTACCTCCTTTTTCATCTTCACTAGTCTCTTTACATGCTTCTTGCTCTGAATATATTCAGTTATTTTGACTAGAACCCCTGTTCTGTAACCACTTAGCAACTTCTTCCTCTTTTTCTCCACTTATCTCTTAACCTTTTCATCCCACCATGCTGTACCTTTCTTCTTTGTTGTTACTCTTGCCACTCCACACACCATTTCAGCATTCCTAGCTAAGCAATCCCTATGCATTCCACAAACTGTCCAGATCCCACTCCAATTCACTAATTCCAACTCCTCCCCTACTTTGGTCCTGTATTCATCTGCCATTTCTTTGATTCTCAACTTTTAGTCTTTCTCCCTGACTGCCCCTCTCTCTCCTGGTCCACCTCACTCCTCTCAGCTTGATCTTGCATACCACAATCATATGATCTGACAGGCCTCCACATCGTCCTCTCATGGCCCTTGTATCAGCAACCTTTCCCAGCATCAACCTCTCTACGAGCACGTAATCAATCAGGCTCCTTTCAACACGAGCCCCATTCCCTCTACACCATGTATATTTATGTGCATCTCTGTGTTTGAAATATGAGTTACAAATGCACAACTTCCATTCCTGACACATATCCATCAGTCACTTCCCATTATCATTTTCTCCTGGTACTCCATTACAACCCATTATATCATCCTCAGGACCAGTGCCTACTCTTCCATTCATATCGCCCATTACGATCACTTTATAGCTCCTGGGCATTTCTCCCACTGCTTCATCCAGCTCATCCCAAAACCTGTCTTTCTCTCTCTCTCACTCCTGTCATCACACAGTGCATACACTACAATCACTCCCACTTACACATTCTAAAAATTGAGCTTGACATACATACATCTCAATATGACATTTGTAATCTCTCATTCCACTCTGCCACACAATCATCAACAAAGCAACTCCTTCCTTGCATCTTCCTCACCCATTCAAGCCCAATCTTACACATTTCACACCCTCCCACTTCTCCACTTCACACCATTTCATCTTTTCAGGTTTCGAGTTTTTTATAATTTAGAAAACAACTTAAAACGAATATTATTGAATGTTACGAACATTACCAGCATCCTAACCCTATGTGGAATAACTGAAACTAAATGGCGAGGTGAGAGTGTGAGAGAATGGGAGTATGGATGGGGTATATGCGAGGGAGTGGGTGAGAATGAGAGGGCGAAAGAGGGAGTGTGTATTGCTGTGAGCAACAGGTTTAAGGAGAATGTAAGAGAGTATGGATCAGTTGGGTCAAGGATTGTGTGGGTAAGAGTGAAAGTTAGACTACAAATGTGGCCAATTGTGTGTGTGTATGCACCAACACAAGATTGTGTAAGTAGAGTGAGAGAAGAGTTTTGGACAAATGTGGAAGCCTGCTTGGAAAAGTTTGAAAGGAATGAGAGAGTGTTTCTGATTGGAAATATGAATAGAAAAAGTAGGGAATGAGAAGGTGGATGGAGTGGTTGGTGAGTGGGGTGTGCCTGCAGAGATGGATGAGAATGGCAGTGCTTTAGTGGACATTTGTGCTGGGAGGGGGTTGGTGGTAGCTAATACCCTCTTCAGGCACAAAATAATCCATAGGTATAGATGGCGAGTGGTGAGAAGAGAGGACGGTGGAATGAATGAACGGAAGGCAATGATTGACTGTGTGTGTGGATGAAAGGATGAGATGTGCAATGGATGCAAGAATAGAGGTTGGGGGAGTAGACTTTCTGACCACCACTTGGTGGTGGCCAGAATCAGAATCCAAACAAGGTGGAGGAAGAGAAGAAGGGAAGGACAGGAGGAAGTATTTGTTACAAGGAGGGTAGAAAAGTTACAAAAGGATGGATTAAAGGCTGAATATAAAAGGGAAGTGGAGAAGCGATTGGGTAAATATAGATTGGAGCAGATGGGGGACGTGGAAGGTGTGTGCAAGGTATTCACAGAAGAAATCTGTCCAGCATGTGAGGTGGTGTGTGGGGTGAAGAGAAGACGAAAGGGGGTTCAGGGAACAGCATGGTGGACTGAAGAGGTGAGAGAGGCTGTGGCACAAAAGAATAAAGCATATAATGAGTGGATGAGGAACAGGGGCGATGAAGAAGCTGAGAGATGGATGAGAGAGTTATATGTAGTGAGGAGGAGAGAGGTGAAAAGATTAGTAAGACAGAGTAAGAAGAGAGTGGATAAGGAATTTGGAAGGAATTTGAGTGTAAAGTGGAGGGAATGTAAGAAAATGTTCTGGAAGGAGGTAAAAAGAGCTAGACAGGGTGCCAATGAAGTCAGTGGGGGTGTGAAAGATAAAAATGGTAGATTACTAGTGGAGAAGGGAGAAAAAGTAAACAGATGGAGAGAACACTTTAATGAACTGTTCAACATAGAGAATGAAAGGAATGCAAGTATAAGTGGCTGGGGAATGGCAGGGAGAAGGAGGGTTTTGAGAAGAGAGGAAGAAATCACCAGGATGGAAGTGGTGGAAGCAATGAAGAAAGTTAAAATGGGGAAAGCCCCAGGAATTGATGGAGTGTGTGGTGAAATGCTGAATC
This sequence comes from Birgus latro, assembly GCA_018397915.1. NCBI lineage: Eukaryota > Metazoa > Arthropoda > Malacostraca > Decapoda > Coenobitidae > Birgus > Birgus latro. Next base: position 63,387 of record JAGKTI010000568.1, on the reverse strand, counting down.
ATGGGGGAGAGATAGTAATAGAATGGATCTGGAAGGTGTGCAGATTGGCTTGGGAGGAGGGTAGAGTCCCGGAGGATTGGAAGTCAGGTATAATTATTCCTCTGTACAAAGGAAAAGGGGAAAAAGCAGTGTGTGGTAATCACAGGGGCATTTGCCTTCTCAGTGTAATAGGGAAAGTATATGGTAGGATACTTATTGACAGAGTTAGGGAAATAACAGAGGAATTAGTTGGAGAAGAACAGGGAGGTTTTAGGAAGGGAAGAGGTTGTGTAGACCAGATATTCATTCTTAGATCCTTAGTGGAAAAGTTTCTAGTGAAAGGCAAGAAGTTGTATGCAGCCTTCATGGATCTGGAGAAAGCATATGACAGGGTGGATAGACAAGGTTTGTGGAAGGTATTAAGAATATATGGAGTGGATGGGAAGTTGTTGAAGGCAGTGAAGAGTATGTATGAGGGTGCTAAGGCTGCAGTGTGTGTGGTTGGCAAACTGAGTGAATCTTTCCATTTGAAGGTTGGACTGAAACAAGGATATGTCATGTCTCCATGGTTGTTCAATCTGCACTTGGATGGGGTTATAAAAGAGATACAAGGTCGGGCAGTGGATGTTAGAGCGGCCCTAGTGAAAGAGGGCAGTGTTTGGAAACTCCCTGTACTGTTGTTTGCAGATGATACTGTGTTGTTGAGCGAAGACGAAGGGGAGCTGCAAGGCTTGGTAGATGAGTATGGGAGAGTGTGTAAGAAACGGAATCTAAAGGTGAACGTAGGGAAGAGTAAAGTGATGGTCTTTGAGAGAAGTGAAGCCAGTGAATGTACAGTGATATTGGATGGGAAGGATATGGAGAATGTGAGTGAATTTAAGTACTTGGGCAGTGTGATGAGTAAAGATGGAAGTCTGGAGGGTGAAGTGCTCGGAAGGGTGCAGCAGGGAAGGAAGGTTGCTGGTTCGTTGAAAGCAGTGATAAGAAACAGGGAGGTGAGCATGGAAGTGAAAAAGTTGTTACATGACAGTATTGTGATACCAACTCTTAACATATGGAAGTGAAGCTTGGACCTTGTTGGAAGGACAGAAGTCAAGAGTGAGAGCAGTGGAAATGAGTTATTTGAAAGGAGCATGTGGAGTCACATGGAGAGACAGACTAACAAATGAGGAAGTGAAGGAGCGTTGTGGTGTGGTTGAGGACGTGATGGGAAGCGTTAGGAGAAACACGTTAAGGTGGTTTGGGCATGTGGAGAGGATGGAGAGTGAAAGACTGACGAGGAAAGTGTATGTGAGTGAGGTGGAGGGGGCGAGAGGGAGGGGGAGGCCGAGGATGAGAAGGAGGGATGGAGTGGAGAGGTATATGAAAGAGGGGGGTGTGAGTTGGGAGCGTGGTAGTGAAATGGCAGGGGACAGAGTGACATGGAGGCGATTTGTTTGTCGCCACCCCGTGCGGGATTTAGGTGTCTGGCAATAGATAGATAGACTATTCACATATCATAGTCCTAAATAACACCCATTACTATTCACATAATCATCATAGTCCTAATTAACACTCATTACTATCACCCTAAGCTTTATGTAATCATTCCAACCCCCAATTTCTACCCAGAGCAGAAAAATAATGAAACTGAGCTAGTGGGTGCAAGTACTAGATACTGAACAGTGATCAGAGGTAAAAGTCTACATACTTTTAGGTAGTAGATGGGTGGCCACCATCAGCCTAGGGAGGTACAGTACTGCCATTAGAGTGAAATGTAGCTGCAAGCTTGGAAGACGGACACACACACCATCATTCTTAAGCAGGAAACATTCAGCCACAAGTATAGCCACTCAATGATCTATATATAGTTGAAGTCCAAGCTCAGACTCTTGCATTCACCTCAAATTTATTTTTTCCCAACAGCTACCAGCAACTGCTGGGAAGTAATTACCTGGTTTTGGCACTTGGCTTAGCTTCTGGTCTGTACAAAACATCATGGCCAACTCCAATACAGATATTCCTCAAGAGGAATCATACCATCATTTTTAGATTAGATTAGATTAATGTAATTCCTGCAGGGAGGTAACTGTCATAGTTAATTCAAGTGCACTAAAGGATATAATTATCATAGTTAATTTACCTACATTTTTAAGAAGGGGAAACAAATGATAAAACTAAACATGTAACAGCCTTTAAAATATTTTTATTTCCTGAAGTATTGCTCCTCAGCCTAAAATTTTTGAAAATACTAAATTAAATAATTTAATGTGTTTAAGTGATCAAACTGTCACAACTAGCGTGCCTCTGTATCTGTTCTTACCACCGTTATCATCATGGCACGACACGGTATTGCAGTTATGATACTTAAGACAACATACTTACCAAGTGGAAGAAAGGAACTGATGACTGGAAACACTGTAATTGTTAGTACTATTAACTTAAAGCATGGGAAAAAAAAGTCTCTTCCAAACCCAACTGTCACCAAAAAAAGGAAAAAAAAAAAATGAACAAATAAATTTAAAAAATAATCATCATGAATTTATAAGCTATTCTTAAACATACTAAGAAGGGATGTGCTGGGACCATTCCTATACCCTCATTCATCCTCTTCTTCATCCGTGTGCCCTGAGAAGAAAATGAAAGATGGTTTACTTAATTTAGTATTAAATATATACTGCGTCTGCTTCTAAATTTCACAATCAACATACTCATATTCTTTTTTAACACAAAAAGTGACTTACCACATCTGAGTCAATTCTGAACCCTGTTTCAAAACTTACGTTTTTACAAATACCAGATAACTGGTCTACATCATCTCAATCCAAATTCCAAATTACTGTACATCAAAGGCATGAGAACAAGATAATAGAAAGAATGCATTAACCCCTTCAATATGATGGTGATGTTTTTGTATTACTCAAACTATCACCAATCTATTCAGCTTAGTAGACTTTTCAAGCTGAAGTGGTCAGATGTAACCTTTATCCCCTTCATTATGAGGTGTTCCTAAATTAAGTAAAACTGCATGAGATAAGAAAGGCATCACCATAATGATGGGGTTATAATCTGCTATCAACAAAATGCCCAATGAAATGGGCCATACATTCATTCACTGTTAAAGCAAAGCAAAAATTCCAGTACAGCAGAAAGAAAGGGACTGACTGCGCTTATGTGGGTGGTTTCGTCCGGGGATGTTGCCAGTGCGCAGCATGTGTTGTAGTCGCTCCACTTCCTCCATGGACCGGGCATTGGAGATGGCCTGTCTGATGGCTGCCTGGTCCTCTGCACTCATCTGACCTGAGAATGGCCACAAAAGACACAGGTAATCTCTGTTTCAGGCTGTTTTTTAATAATGTTCAAAAGAATTAACAACAATGCTGATTTCATGTTGTCCACAATTTCAAGATAAATAATAGTATCAACTCTACCTTATAATCCATCAACCATGCATCCCTTTAAAAGCTGTTGTACTAAAATGACATTTGCCAGCATACTGTGACAAAATTTGGAGATTATAATAACACACACGGAGACGAAAGTAAGAATAAAGGTCAGACAAAATGACCCGGTTACATCATTATCAAATACAATACTCTAAATTATCATCAAAAAGCAAACTTCTGGTTATCTTCAAACTAATCTTGAAATTCAGTATAGCGATAGCCCCAAATATAGTTAAGAAAGTACCAAGACTCATCACAGAACCAACTCTAAAATATGCTAGTTTCTTGAAACCCTGACTATATGACTGAAACAATACAAAACAGCCACAAGTGCAAGTGTGTGCACATACACACACATGAGAAATGGGACTATGGAATGTTGCTGCAAACCTATGGGAGGGCGTGAATCAATGCCACCAGGTGCCCCTCCACCGGGAACAAATGTTCTGGCTTTTTTGGCTTCCTTCTGAATCTCCTTCCCCAGCTTGCTCTTGAACAGTTTACGAGCTGTCTCACGCTCCTTCAAACGCACACGTCGGAAGTCAAGCACACGTACCTAGGAAAGGTTATCAACTGAGGCTATCTTCTGAGTTACCACCATCCTCCTCCTAACCAACCACACTGCATACTATAACAATATATTTTTCAGGTGGGCCAGTAACTTACATTTATTACTGCACCCAAACCAACAGCACATGATAACAATTTTAACCCTTTGGCTACATCATGCATTAATGGTCAAGGGGGGAGGGGAGGTCACATGCCTTGATTCACTGTAATCCACTTTCTCTTTTATTTTTTATTTTTTACCTACACGACCTTAATCTACCACTCTCGCGTGAATGTGGCCGTGGTGCTAATTGCTCTAGCTGCCACCAGCGTCGGGTGGTAGCACTTGTCATGTAAACACCCAACCTGCCTCAACTCGTGGCTGACCACCCACACACCACCCACTTGCTTGAGTTCTTCTGCCTTGGATCCTTTTTTTAACCTCCTTCAGGTAAGATTTACGCTAGTTATCTAAACATCATCAAGATCAATGCATACAGCTAACCGTCAATACAGTATACGTGCAACACCAGAACAAAGCACTAATACAGTAAGACCTCACTATAACGGACTAATTGGGGTTCAGGCCAGTCCGAAATATGCGAAATTCCGATAAAAGCGACATCCGGACTTTTTCCGATATATCAGACATTAGTCCGGATTGCATCAGTGGTTTTCACCACCATTGCAGTATTGTACTGTGTTATATCTTCACTACATTAATCAAATGGTATAATAATACTGTACTGGTTTGGACAAGCGGAGAGGATGGGGGATAATAACTGGGTACAGAGGGTGAGAGGTGTTAATACTGGGGGAGGGGTAGACCGAGAAAGACATGGGACAAGGTCATTAAGTGTGACTTAAGGGTTAAGGGACTGAACAGGGAGGCTGCCAGGGATCGAGCAGCGTGGATAGCCACCATTAGGTGACCAAGGCCGACGCATGCAAGCACGTTGGAGCCTTCAAAAACTAAACGAAACGACTGTGCACTGAAAAACATGTCTTTTACTTGTCTTATTGTGGTGAACATAGCTGAAGTTGTCAGGCAGTCCGGACTGCTTTCTGGCTTTATCGGACTTTTTCCGATATATAGGAGTTTAGTCCGGTAGCTCCTCGAGTCCGATAAAAGCGAATTCCGGTCTACTGAAGTCCGTTATATCGAGGTTTTACTGTATATGAAACACGAGTGTTTTCTCCTGGGATCTGATCGGGTGTTTCTATCCATTATCATTGTCTCACTTTTTCACATATAATCTATCTATTGGAGGTATACAGGTATAGCTATATATGCAAGTTACTGTAGCTCATTCTGTTTGAGTTTATACTAGAAAAAAAGTGTAGGTGGGTGATACAGTTATTCTGAAAAGATAGTTTATTGTGAAAGATAGTTCATCCATCCATCCATCATCCAATCCTATATTGCCCCGTGAGAAGCGTTGGAACCCGGTGCTAGGCAAGTTGGTCCTGACATTTAAGATGAGTGTGACTAGCCTTACTCACCCATGACTGGCATTATGTGAGCAATAAACCCCAACCACCCCTTGGATATGAACCCACACAGGCTCAATCCGACTGGAGCACCTTAATTACCCACTAAACCACCAGGCACTACAATTTGGTAATATGGTTACCACCCAGCATAGTAAATGGTTTCCTGGTGTACAGGAAAGCATTTGGCTTGTCACTCAGTGTAGAGTTACCCACAGGCAGAAGGAAGAGGAAAGAATGAAGGAAAGACAGAGGAGGGAGTGTAAAGTCACCTGTAGGCACAAGAAAGAGGAAAGAGTGACGGAAAGAAAGACAGAAGACGAAGGACGGAAGAGAGGAAAGGGCAAACGCCCAAAGCAGCACTACATCAAGTGAGCGGATGGTGAGTGCCCTCACCTACCACTTTTACTGTGATATTTTGAAAGATAGTGATACTGTGAAAGATAGTTTATTGTGATATTTATTGTGAAAAGCTGGTTACAGGACAGGGGTTAAATTGAAATAAGAACTGAATATACTGACAGCAAGAAGCACATACAGAGACTAGTGAAGCGGAAAAAGGAGGAGGTAAATGATGATCAAGGAAGAAAAATGAATGCAAACTACTCTGAAAAGAGGAAGTTATTCTGGAAAGAGGTGCAGAGATGTAGAGGTAAAAGCAGAAAGAAATGTGATGGTGTGAAGGATACAGGTGGTTGATTATTAACCAATGGGGATGAAGTAAGGACCCGATGGGAGGAATATTTTGAAAGCCTGATGAATGGGAATAGAAAGAGCAGAGTGGCTGTAAACATGACTGTTTTTGGGGGTGTGCAGAGGAGGAATGCAGTGCCAGGAGACGTGACACTCATACAGGTGAAGAGCGCTGTGAAGCGGCTGAAAAACGGGAAAGCAGCTGGGGTTGATGAGGTGTATGCAGAGATGATTAACTGCAGTGAAGACAGCAAAATTAAGTGCTTGTTGGAGATATGTAAGAAGGCATGGATGAGTGAAACTGTGCCAGCAGAGGAAAAAGGCTGTGATTGTACCCCTGTACAAAAATAAAGGTAAGCAAAGTGAGTGCAAGAATTATCATGGCATAAGTTCATTAAGTGTGACAGGGAAAGTATATCGAAGAATTATCATAAAGAAAGTAAGAGAGGTATCAGATGTCCTAGTGAGTGATTAACAGGGTGGCCTTACAAGTGGCAGAGGATGTGTGGATCAAATATTTGCAGTGAGACAGATGGCAAAGAAGGCTTGTGAGAAGGACCATAAGGTGTTTATGGCATTTAGGGATCTGGAAAAAGCACACGACAAAGTGGACAGACAAGGATTGTGGAAAGTTATGCGCATGTACGGTGTAGATGGTAAGCTGCTAGGTGCCGTCATGAGTTTTTATGATGGTAGTGAAGCATGTGTAAGGGTTAATAAGCATCTAAGTGAATGGTTCACAATCGGTGTAGGCGTGTGACAAGGTTGTGTGATGTCCCCATGGTTGTTCAATATATATATGGATGGGGTGATGAGAGAAGTAAAAACATGAGTAATGGAAAGGGGGATGGCGCTGGTAATGAATGGTGATGGATGGAATATCTTAAATTTGTTGTATGCTGATGATTCAGTACTACTTGCAAATACTGGACAAGAACTTGGAAGACTAGCGCAGAGTTTTGCTGATGTCTGTGAACGTCATGCCTTGAAAGTAAATGCAGAAAAGAGTAAAGTGATGGTTATTGAGAGAGAGTAAAGTGATGGTTATTGAGAGAGAAGGTGACTCCCAGTGTGATATTATAGTGAACTGAGAGAGACTGGAATTGGTGAGAGTTCAAATACCTGAGTACAGTGATGGAAAAGAGAGGAAAATGTGCAAAAGAAGAGGAAAGTAGAGTGACACAAGGAAGGAAAGTAGCTGGTGCAATGAAGGCCTTGATAAGAAGCAGAGGCTAGAGCGTTGCAGCTGCACGAGGCTTACATAATGGAGTGTTAGTGCCAAATTTAAAATATGGATGTGAGACTGGTGCGGCATGAAAATGAAAAGTCAAGAGTGACAGCAGTGGAGATGGGACTGCTGAGGAGTGTATGTGGAATACAGAGAGTGGATAGGACACAAAATAATGTGATTCATGAAAGATGTGGAGTGGGGAAGTCTATGGACACAAGAACTGAAGAGAGTGTACTGAGATGGTATGGTCATGTGGAGAGAATGGATAACAACAGAGTGGTGAAAAAGATATATCTGAGCAAATCTGGAGGAAGGAAGAAGTGAGGTAGGCCATGGAGAAGGTGGAGAGATATGGTGGATGAGTGTGTGAGGAAAAGGGGTTTGGAGGTTGATGAGGCTAGGGGACTGACAAGAGATCGAGCTGGCTGGATGAATATTGTGAGAAGAAGTGCATGATCAGGGACTTTGCTTCCCCTCTTTACGTAACAGCATCGAGACTGACTCTATCAGATACGTTTATGTAAAGCTACAGGACGTGGTGAATGTTTTTGGTGTATCCAACACAACCAGGATTCTGGGGGCTTGAATGATGAGTGAATGGAAGCATGGCCCAATGGACTGGGCAAATTTGGGCTGTCTGGACATTGATACTCCCCACCCTGCCCTAGGGTGGGAAAGGAGGTTCAGATGATGATGATGATAGTTTTTAGGCGTAGGCCTAGCACGGGAAGAACGGAGTTTTTTCCCCTCTGTCACACGCGTCTCTCAAGTGTGATTAGAGGTAAACCACTGTCATGATGCCCCAGAAATTGGAAGAGTGGAAAAATCAGCTAAGTATTTTGTATCCGAATTTATGAACAAGAGACATATGCCAAATTGCTGTGTGCGCAGTACTGAGCCCTCAAAATGTAAGCAGAAAGGTAAGGGACAATGTAAAAGAACACAAACTTCATACTTTTGCAATGAATGTATCAATAAACCTGCACTGTGCCTCATCCCATGGTACAAGATATATCACACTAAGAAGCTGTACAAGAGGGTATGTCAATGTTAGACGGGGTAGATAAAATGTAGTTACATTATTTCTATTTTTCAAAGAACATGACAGAATGTGACCCCATTACAATTATATTTTTGGTTGTTTAGATTTGCCAGGAGGTAATCTTTTATTTTTTTGGAATATCACATCATTATTTTCCATGGAAACTTTTGCAGTATACTTTTGTAGCTGTAACACAATAAGGATGGATAATTTCTTTTTTTCAAGGAATATGATAGAATGTGATCCCATTACAATTATATTTTTTATTGTTTAGATTTACCTGAAGTCATCATTTTATTTTTTGGAAACTCACATTATTATTTTCCATGGAAACCTTGGCAGTACACTTTGTAGCTGTAACACAATAAAGCATGGATAATTTGCAGCCTTTAGTATGAATTAGACCACATATACTCTAATATTAATATTTTTAATGAATTTTTTATAAATACAATTTTAGTTAATAAAAAAATCAGGTCTGACAAAATTTTCAACTTTCAAGCAGTTCTAATGCTAGATACAAAAACTTTATGTATACATAAAGTTATGACACCAATCAAAAACACTGGAAAAACATTTTCATTTTTGGGTGTAAAAATGCTTCTCCTAATGTGGTAGGTGGGGGCACTCACCATCCACTCACTCGATGTAGTGCTGCTCTCGGGTGTCTGCCCTTTCCTCTCCTCCATCCTTCCTTCCTTCAATCCTTTTCTGTCTTTCTTTCCTTCATTCTTTCCTTGTCCTTCTGCCTACGGGTGACTTTACACTCCCTCTTCTGTCTTTCTTTCCTTCATTCTTTCCTCGTCCTTCTGCCTGTGGGTGACTCTACACTGAGTGACAAGCCAGATGGTTTCCTGTACACCAGGAAACCATTTACTACGCTGGGTGGTAACCATATAACCAGATTTTTGGCGCCTGGTAGTTTAGTGGGTAATTACGGCACTCCAAACGGATTGAGCGGTGAACGTTTATATTCAAAGGGTGGTTGGGGTTTATTGCTTATGTAATGCCACTAAGGGATGAGTGATGCTGGTCACTCTCATCTTAAATGTCAGGACCAACTTGCCTAGCCCCGGGCTCCTACACTTTTCTGTGGGGCGACATTAGGATTGGATGATGGATGGATGGAAAAATGCCTCTCAAAGGGGGCTGTGCCAAAATCAGTGGTGGTAGCCAAAGGGCTAAAGAGTCCAAAGATTAACTTGTAATATACTTTTATTTTATATGAGTGTGTTGTCCCAGATGACTGGCTGAAAAGTGTAACTGTTAATGTGTACAAAGGGAAGGGTGATGCCCTGAAAAGGAGAAGTTATAGAGGCATAAAACTTTTAGACCAGATAATGAAGGTAATGGAGAGTTCTCATCATCATGATCATCATCTTCGTTTTTCATCCTTCTGTTCCCATATTCAAACTGGGGTTGGATGTGTGATGGCTTTTCTCCACTGCTTCCTATCCTGGATTAAATCTTCCCCAGTACCCAGTCTTTCCATATCTTGCATTACAACACTCTTCCAGGTCTTCTTAGGTCTTCCTGGGAGTTGACATCCCACCACTTCCAGTTCCTCTGCTGTTCTTCACTTCTCCTCACGTGACAAAACCATCTAAGCTGCTTCTGCCTCAAGATGATATTGAGGTCCTTCACCCCGCATCTTCTGGTTACCTCCTCACTCAAAACTCTGTCCTCCCATCTCACTCCTGCCATGTGTCTTAACATTCTATGATCAGTACTCCTTAGAACATTCATCAGTCTATCTGTCAAAGTCCATGTTTCAGCACCATATGCAGGCATCATATATTTTACTTCTGTGTCTCAGTGGTATGTGTTTGTTGACCAGTAGGCTAGCTATTTCCTTTCACTTTAACCGTGCTGATGCCACTCTTGTTCTAACTGATCTCCCCACTCCTGCTTCACAGTCCAATACATCTCCTAGATAGCAAAACTGCTGCACTTCCTGTAGTGTGCCCCCATTCACCTCTAGTGCATCCTCTCCTTCATCTCCCTCCGCCCCTCTTCTTATGCAGGCTGGGCAGCGGAAATTTTGCACTCCTCTCAAATTCTGCAGACCTGAACACCTTCTATGGCACCACTTATTACACTCTGTGCACAACACTGATTTCACTCCTACTCCTCTGCCACAGCATCCACATGGCCATTTTCCTGACTGAATTCTTTCTACTGGTTTCTTGCCTGTCACCATTACCTTTGTCTTATCCATATTTATTTTCATTCCCCTCTTCTCCATTCCATTTTTCTATCTATTAAACATTTCCACCATTTGTTTCTTAGTCTCCGCTGTCAGCGCTAGGTCATCAGCATTCAGTAATTCCCATGGACCTTCCCCCCTACATACCCGTGTTGCTTCCTCCATTACTGTGTTAAACAGCAATGGACTGAGTCCTGAAACTTTATGTACCCCAACTCCTATTCTAAAATTTCCTGATGTTCCTGCTATTGTCTGGACTTTTGATCCTGTATCAATATAGAGAGACATCACAGCTGCAATGAGTCTCTGAGGCACATTCTGTCTTCTCAAGGCCCACTCTTTAACTCTCCTTGGTAGTCTATCAAAAGCTTTTTCCAGGTCCACAAACACCTAGTACAAGCATTTCCTCCTCCGTTGAAACTTTTCCTGCAACTGTCTCATGATGAAAATTGCATCTATTGTGCATTTACCTACACAAACTCCAAACTGTTGGTTATCTATCTTCACTATCTGCTTCAGCCTTCCTTCCAGCACCTTTTCGAATATCTTCATTCCATGCTCCAACAGTTTGACCCCTCGGTATTTTCCACACAGAAGGGCATCTCCTTTGCTTTTATAAATTGGCGTTGTTCAGCTCTCTCTCCAGTCCTCTGGTGGCTGTCCTCTTAATATGATGTTATTAAAAATCCTTGTCAATTCTTTTACACCAGTACTTCCAGCCTTTTTTTATCAGATCAGCTGTTATGCCTGCTGGGCCAGGAGCTTTCCCTGTCTTCATTTCCTTTAAGACTATCTCCATTTCAACTTCTGTTATCACTGCAACTGGCCCTTCAACATAATTATTTTCTTCATTTAACAGCTCCTCAAAGTACCTCTTCCACCTTTCCAGTATTTCTGCCTCGTCAGTTTTTATTTCCCCATTTTCATCCTTTACAAATTTAGCTCCCACCACATCTTTCCTCTCCTTCCTCATCTGTTTTGCAATGTTAAACATTTTTGTTCTAGAAGGTATAATTACAGAAAGAGTGAATACTGATGAGATGCAGTTTGAGTTTACACCAGGCAGTGGGACTACTGATGCCATATTCATTGTTCAACAGCTTTAGGAAAAATATATTAGAAAGAAAAGGGAACTGTACTTTGTTTTTGTCGATTTGGAAAAGGCTTTTTTGTGGTAGGTTTGTAGTAGGTGGAGGCACTCACCATCCACTCACTCAATGTAGTGTTGCTCTCGGGTATCTTTCCTTTCCTCTCCTCCTTCCTCTTCTGTCTTTATTTCATTTCTTCCTCGTCCTTCTTCCACCGGGTGACTTTACACTCTCTCTCTTCTGTCTATCTTTCCTTCATTCTTTCTTCTTCCTTCTGCCTATGGGTGACGCCTGGTGGTTTAGTGGGTAATTCCGGCACTCCAATTGGACTGAGCCGGTGAAGGTTTATATCCAAGGGATGGTTGGGGTTAATTGTTCACATAATGCCACTCAGGGATGAGTGAGGCTGGTCACTCTCATCTTAAATGTCAGGATCAACTTGCATAGCCCTGGGCTTCTATGCTCCTTATGGGGCAGCATGGGATTGGATGATGGATGGATGGAAAAGGCCTTTGACAAATTCCCTAAAGAGGTGGAGAAGTGGGCAATGAGAAAGCCTAGGATCGAGGAGTTGCTGGTTAGGGTGGTTATGGCCATGTACATGGGTGCTCGCACCCAGGTAAGGGTGACTGGTGATTTGAGTGATGAGTTTTCCAGGAATGCTGGTGTGCACCAGGAGTCAGTTTTGATCCCCTTGTTGTTTATCATGGTACTTGAAGCCCTCTCAGGTTATTTCAGGAATGGTCTCCCGTAGGAGATATCGTATGCTGATGATTTGATGTTGACTGCAAGAATGAAAGGGAGCCAGAGGAATGATTTAGGAAGTGGAGATGGTATGGGACACAAGGGCTTAAGAGTAAATGCAGATAAAACAAAAGTGATGGTATCTAGGCTGGTGACAGTATTATCAAAGAAGTGGGAGAGTGGTCATGTGCAATTTGCCACAAGGGCATAGAAAGTAATTCCACCTTGTGCAGTGCCTGTGATAAGTGTGTGCATATGAGATGTTGTGGTATTAAGAGACAGACTGAGAGATAATGCTGATTTCATGTGTGCAGTGTGTTGGGGAGAGCAGGTGAAGATTGTCAGGCATGAAAGAATTGAACTTGCTGGTGAGTCTCTTGAATGTGTGGAAGAGTTTTGTTATTTAGGAGACATGTTATGTGCTGGAGTTGGGGCATGAGCTTGTTCTGTGGATAGAGTGAGGAGCGGTTGGAAGAAGTTCAGGGAGCTGTTGCCTCTCCTGACACCGAGAAGGCTCTCCTTCTGTGCTAAGGGATCTTTGTATGCAGCATCTGTTAGGAGTGTACAGTGGGGCCCCTTGGACAGCGACCTTATTAGTCCACCAAAATGGCTGCTATCCATGAAATCGCTACCCGAGGGGCAAACTTCTTACCTAAAAAAATTAATACAGTTCTGGACTCCTTCAGCTATACCCCTAATTTCCTCCATTACCCATCACTATCACGTCATACAGTATTTCTTCAGTACTAAGATAAACGTATACTACATATTCAAAAAATTATCTTTTTCTTTTCCTCCATGCAGTATTGTTTCTTTGGCTTGCCACGCATGTATTGTCTGGCCTTTTCGGTCACTTTTACATTACCAGCACTTCCTGTTTTTTCCCTGGGCCGCCACCACCACCACTTGGGTCAGCCCCCGAAGTTGAAGCCATGCTATTAGAACACTCAGTAGCCAGACAATAAATGGAAGGTCACAAAAAACTTTAACAATGGCGAGACTGTGACAAGTTGAATGAATGAGCGGTGCATGGATAAACAAACAATCTTCTTCTTCTTCTTCTTGGGGTAACTGCGGGGAGGTTCACCTTCCACCCGTCAGTATCGCCTAGATACCGGCATTCCCCAAGAGAAAAGTAAAGGTAAAGGAAAAATTTAAACCTGTAAATTCTGGTAGAAGAGAGATAGTTGGAGATTAGTTATAAGAAATGCTTAAGATACGTACTTTCACTCCACATGGGTCAGTGAACTGAATGACGATAGACTCACACTCACTATCAGTGTTACCAGCTCGCTATGTGTTAAATGCCTAGCGGATTTTTGCTAACCATGCAGCATTAATCACTATGAGATAGTTTCATTCCTGTCGCTATCCATGGATTTGCTACCCCAAAAAACGCTATCTGAGAGGCTCCACTGTAATGTTAGTGAGGCGTGGGCAGGTAGTGAAACTTGGGTAGTGAAGGAGGATATTCACAGGCTCAAACGTACAGAAATGACAATGATTAGGTGGATGTGCAGTGCGTCCCTGAGTGTGAGGCCTGGGGTGCTAGGTTTGCGATGGAAGAGTTGAGGGGTAGGATGGGACTAGAGTGTTTTGGTGTGAGGAAAGGTAGATTGAGATGGTTTAGGCATGTGGAGATGAAAGGGGATGATAACTGCATGCAAAGAAGTGTTAATGTTATGGGTAGAGTTGTGAGAGGAAGACCGAAATAGGCCTGGGAAAAGGTCATTCAGGGATAAAGGATCGAACAGGGAAGCTGCCAGAGATCGAGCAGCCAATGGGTGACCACAGCCAACACATGCAAACATGCTGGAGCCTTCAAAAACAAAATGAAATGAACATACTTGTCCAGGAATCAGACAAAATTATCAGAACATGTAGTGGTGCATGCTACAAAAGCTAATAGGTAGCAGGGGAAGATAAATGTTGGATAAATAGATGAGTGTGGATTACTTGCAACATTTAGTGTACTTTGAAGTTTACATTCTCTCCAGGCTAAAAACACACAATATTTTACCTGCAACATATACAGTACTCTGTGGCTTTTATTGCTGCAACAAGTTGCTACTGACATTAAGAAAGGACAGTATTTAGCAATCAATAGCAGACCATTTCTAAGCTTCTGCAAATTAGTAACTGAAACAAATTACAGGCTTTAGGTTTCATCAAAGTTCAATTAACTTCTTTAGCCTAAGGCTATATTCTTTATATTATCTGGTTTGAAATAACCCCCAAAGTGAAGGGGTAATTAAATAATAAAATGCAGGGAACTGTACCTGAGGTAATTTATTGATGACATATAATCGGTAGTGATCACGGGTGGTGACTGGATTACCAAGGAAGGACAGGTGCTCCAGTTTCTTGAGGCCTCCCAAGCTATCCAGATCTGATAGTTCTTGCACCAAGTTGTTGGTGAGGTAGAGGCTCTGCAGCCCTGGTACACATTCTGGCAGTGACTCAGAGATGCGCCTGAAATAACAGAATTATCATTTGCATTCAGCCTGTCTATCTAACTACAGATGCCTTAATCCCAGAGGGGATGGCCATAAACAAATCACATCCAGGTCACTCTGTCTTCTGCCATTAGGATGTTTGAAAAAACAAACTACAGTATAAAGTACCCGAGTTCAGTATCCATCATCATCATAATCATCTCAACCCTTATTCCCCCCTAACAATGGGATAAGGTAGAATAGAGCAATAAAAAGAACAAGTAAAAGTGGGAGAACCATCAACAGCACACCCAGTGAAATGTGTCACACAATCATTCATGCATGATTCAAACCACTGAAATTTGAGCAGATCTCCATTAAATGCCTTTCACCTCTCATACCTTTCTATCTACCTATCTGTCTATTACTAGATGCTTTATCCCTAATCCTATAATGGATGGCATCAAACAAACTGTCTCCATGTCACCCTTTCCTCTGCCATCAGGCTGCCCTCTCCCACTCATATCCCCCTCTTACATATACTGTATCTCTCCATCCCATCCCTCCACCCCATCTTCAGTCTCCCCTTCCCCCTCAGCCCTTTCACTTACTTACATACACTCTCCTAGTCTCTCATTCTCCATTCTCTCCACATGGCCACAACCTTTTAACCCCTTCCCCCCTCTGCAAGCGACTTTAGCACCTCTGACCCCACCCCACCCCGTGCCGAATCGTTTTCGTTTTTCGTTCGTTTTTGTTTTTGAAGGTTCCAACATGCTTGCATGCGTCGGCCTTGGTCACCTAATGGCGGCTCTCCACGCTGCTCGATCCCTGGCAGCCTCCCTGTTCAGTCCCTTAACCCTTAAGTCACACTTAATGACCTCATCCCATGTCTTTCTCGGTCTACCCCTCCCAACCCCTCCCCCAGTATTAACACCTCTCACCCTCTGTACCCAATTATCATCCCCCATCCTCTCCACATGTCCAAACCACCTCAGCCTACCTCTCCTCATCACAACACCAATACACTCCAGTCCCATCCTACCTCTCAACTCTTCCATCGTAAACCCAGCCCCCCCAGGCCTTGACCGCAGGGACGCACTGCACATCCACCTAATCACTGTCATTTCTGTACGTTTAAACCTGCGAATATCCTCTTCCTTTACTGCCCAGATCTCACTACCAAACAGTATCACACTCCTAACACATGCTGCATACAAAGACCCCTTAGCATGTAAGGAGAGTCCTCTCAGTGTCAAGAGAGGCAACAGCTTCCTGAACTTCTTCCAACCACTTCTCACCCTAGCAACCGAGCTAACTCCAGCCCCACCTCCGGTACATAACATGTCTCCCAAATAACGAAACTCCTCCACACACTCAAGAGACTCACCAGCAAGTTCAACCCTCTTATGCCTAACAATCTCCACAAGCTCTCCCCGACACGCCACACACATGAAATCAGCATCATCTTGCAGTCTACCTCTAATACCACTACATCTCTTGTGCACCCATTTATCACAAACACTACATAAGATGGAATTACTTCCCACACCCTTGTGGCAAACTGCACATGGCCACTCTCCCTCTCCTCTGATTGTACTGCCACCAACCCTAGATATCATCACTTTTGTTTTATCTTCATTTACCCTTAAGCCCTTGTACCCCATACCATCTCTCCACTTCTTAAATCTTTCCTCCGCCTCCTTTTCATTCTCTGCAGTCAACACCAAATCATCACCATACAACATCTCCCATGGGAGTCCATCTCTGAAGTCACGTGAGAGGGCTTCAAGCACCATGATAAACAACAAGGGACTCAAAACTGACCCCTGATGCACACCAACATTCACGGAAAACTCATCACTCAAAGTTCCATTCACTCTTACCTGGGTGCGAGCACCCATGTACATGGCCATAACCACCCTAACCAGCCATTCTTCCAACCCTAGCTTTCTCATTGCCCACTTCACCACCTCTCTAGAGACTCTGTCAAAGGCCTTTTCCAAATCAACAAAAACAAAATACAATTCCCTTTTCTTTCCCCTGCTAATCCAGACTTTTTACGATATATCAGACATTAGTCCGGATTGCATCAGTGGTTTTCACTACCACTGCAGTATTGTACTGTGTTATACCTTCACTACCTTAATCAAATGGTATAATAATACTGTATTGTGCACTGAAAAACATGTCTTTTACTTGTCTTATTGTGGTGAACATAGCTGAAGTGGTCAGGCAGTCTGGACTGCTTTCTGGCTTTATCGGACTTTTTCCGATATACAGTAAACCCTTGATAAGCCAAACTATATGGGGCTCTACCCTGGTTCGAATTACCGAATTATCCGGTTTACCGAATTATCTGGCTTACCGAATTTTCACCCCCCAAAATTGCTAAATTACCGAATTTTCACCCCCCAAAATTGCTAAATTACCGAATTATCACCCCCCAAAATTGCTAAGACAATACCTATTACTTGTCCTTTCAACACTAAATTAAAGAAGCATATATAAATAAATTAGTTATGACAAAAAAACAATATAGTGCATTTAATATACATTTAACCCCTTCAGTGCTGGCTGTATTTTCATTTTGTTCTTGCTGCCACCAGACAATTTTAGTCAGTGTAGGTTGGATCTGTGGAAGTGCACGGGGTTGGTACAGCCTTTGTTAGCCCCTTCAGTATGTGAGTCCAGTCCTGAGTGCCATAAAATCGGCTGGAGGGAGCGTAAATAAAGTAGAAATAGACGTCGCAGTACTGAAGTGGTTAACTGGTAGGAAATCATTCACAGAGGCAGTACCAACTGTCGGTAATGTGTGTTGGAGATGGATTTTCACCCCCCCAAATTGCAATAACAATACTTATTACCTGCCTTCTTAACACTAAAGTAAAGGAGCATATACAGTGTATAAATTAATAAAGAAAGACAAAAAAGAAAGAATTCAGTGCACATAATTTGCCTTTCGTCAGAGGCAGAAGATCGTCGGCAGTTTGTTTTGTTTTGGAGACAGAGGTGGTGGAGTTCACACTTGAACGTAAATTCTAAAAAGTACCCAGTATTTATTTCACTCTATATTAAGAACTAAACTTAAATGTAATCACTATAATAGACTGCAGTGTAACACCTTTCGTTAGAAGCAGTAGATTCTTTGGCAGTTTGTTTTGTTTTGGAGACAAAGGTGGTGGAGGTGGTTGAGTTCATACTGTAACGTAAATTCTAAACAGTACCCAGTATTTATTTCACTCTATATTAAGAACTAAACTTAAATGTAATCACTGTAATAGACTGCAGTGTAACACCTTTCGTTAGAGGCAGTAGATTCTTCGAAGTTCGGCAGTTTGTTTTGTTTTGGAGACGGAGTTGGTGGAGGTGGGTTAGTTCATACTTTAACATAAATTCTAAACAGTACCCAGTATTTATTTCACTCTATATTAAGAACTAAACTTAAATGTAATCACTGTAATAGACTGCAATGTAACACTTTCAGTAATAATAGTACTGAACTTTAATCATGATCACTACACTGTCACACACGCACATTTTTTTTTTTAGCTTCATTCCTTTACGACTAGAGGTGCCAGTATCACTTCTTTTAAGCTATGAACTTTGCATGGCAAGGCAGAAGGCAAAAGGAGAGCACTGTTCAGCACTAAATGACAGTAAGAATGGCGCAACTACTGTCTCCAAAAGCAAGCAGCAGACTGGCGCCACGAGTCCGCTTGGCGCCATTTCTCCCCCTACTTTTGCATTTCGGCCTACCTGTACTTCATACGTGGTCTCGGCCTGAGTTCGGCTAACTGAAGATTCCGGCTTCTAAAAGTTCGGCTTATCAAGGGTTTACTGTATAGGAGTTTAGTCCGGTAGCTCTTCGAGTCCAATTAAAGCGAATTCCGGTCAACTGAAGTCCGTTATATCGAAGTTTTACTGTATACGCAGTCCAGTGAAAGTCCATTAATCCAAACAATGATAATCCGAAAATCCCAGTAATCCAAATTTTTGAAGAAGGCTGACAAATACTCCAAAGGTAAAAAAAATCAAAATTAAAAAATTTAAACTGGGCACCAAATCAAATTCGCGCTAAAACGTGACATATATTTACATGTTAAATGGGGAGTTAAGTTCTAGGAGCCTCATATCTTTTGTTTAAAATATATTTAAAGATAGATTATTACAAATATGTCTGCCTTAAGACACCGAAGACAGTGTGTTTACATACAACCTCACCAAGTGGACACAGCAGTGCATAGCTACTGCATTCTATCCTAACCTAACCAATTAGTTTTGCCCCCTAATACTCCCCAAAAAAATTTTAATCACCAAGGACTGCCACTAAGTCTCTTGAAAGTCCTCATTGCAAATCAAGTAAGAACTTGACCTAAACAGTATGTGAAGAATGGCCGCCCAGCATCATGCATATTTCATCATGAGTCACTTTCGGCACTCATTTTAAAAAAATGCAGTGTGAAAATTTTTGAAAGCCATTAGTATTAAGTTTTTTGTGCTTTTACAATATGTGCATATAATTATTAACCCTTACTCTCTCTAATTGGATTTACCCACCTAAAACTGCTGTTATCAACACAACACATTACTGGTGAGTTAAACAACCCATAACATCTATAACATCTCTTAATTTACCAATTTCGTGTCTTCTGTAATACATTATTAATTAAAAAATTTGTTAATATGTGCCATATTGTATTATGAATGAATGAAAAGTGATCCATTCAGTAAAATTTCAAATTAAACATGAAATTAAGGGTTTTAGGGGTCCCACCCAAAAATCCGATAATCCGAAATTTCACAACTTGTAAACCATTACATTAAATACCTATACTTATAGAGTATTTTATGCTTAGAATTGCATAAGCTTGCATTTCCCAGAGTTTCCAGAGAAACTCGTGAATCACCCCGTATATATATATACAGTATGTATATTTATA
>JAGKTI010000568.1:25674-43145 GCA_018397915.1 Birgus latro | reverse complement strand
TATACACACATACCCGGTACTATACATATTCAAACTGCATACTCCCTAACCTTCAACAAATCATATATACTTACACAATTCTGTTATTATTCAGGAGCAAAGATTTAAGTCTTTTCAGAAGTGGAAACCCATCAAGTTTCCTGATGTCATTATCACTCAAGTCAAATGTGTCAAACTGATCCAAAGTGGCTCCGAGGTTCTCAATCACTGGAATCTTGTAACCTGAAAAATAGGTGAGTACAAGTACTACACAGTACAGTTAATCAACATAATATTCATTTTGGATGTCACAAAAAAAAAAAAAAAAAAGATAAATCAGAGGCAAAGCAAACTATAAGTTGACTGAGCAAGAAAATATGCAACATATTCATTCATTATCCAATCCTGTCGCCCCACAGAGAAGCGTAGGAGCGCGGGGCTAGGCAAGTTGGTCCTGACATTTAAGATGAGAGTGACCAGCATCACTCATCCCTTAGTGGCATTAAGCGAGTAATAAACCCCAACCATCCCTTGGATACAAACCTTCACCGACTCAATCCGTGATTGGAGCGCCCTAATCACCCACTAAACCACCAGGCGCCAAAATTTGGTTATATGGTTACCACCCAGCATAATAAATGGTGACCTGGTGTACAGGAAACCATCTGGCTTGTTACTCAGTGTAGAGTCACCCACAGGCAGAAGGACGAGGAAAGAATGAGGGCAAGAAAGACAGAAGAGGGAGTGTAAAGTCACCCGTAGGCAGAAGAAAAAGGAAAGAATAAGGGAAAGAAAGACAGAAGAGGATTGAAGCAAAGAAGGATGGAGCTGAGGAAAGGGCAGACACCCGAGAGCAACACTACATCGAGTGAGTGGATGGTGAGCACCCCCACCTACCACATATTACATTATAATAAGTTAAACCAAAACTAATAAATAACATCAAATACTGTCTGACAACTGATAGATTGGTTTATTTCTACCTTTACACAAAACTCCCACCAGGAAAAACCATCAGGTGGTTGGTGTAAAGGTAAAAATTTACTAAAATATCCCGGGATACCTATATACAGTATACAGTATATACTTTTTCCCTGACATGATCACACTCTAAAAATGGCAAACATGGCATTTAAGAAGATGGCAAAAAACTTGGTTAGAATATAAAGACAGTCAAGTAATCATTCAAACTGTTTTTTACAAACATGTTCTTCGGGAATATAATTTTGATACTGTATTATATGCAGTACATCCCACATAATTAACACTGATTTTAAACAGCAGGGAAGAAAGGTTGCTGGTTCCTTGAAAGCAGTGATAAGATACAGGGAAGTGAGCATGGAAGCGAAAAAGCTACAACATGACAGTACTGGGATACCAACTCTTAACACATGGAAGTGAAGCTTGGACCTTGTCGGAGGGACGAAAGTCAAGAGTGAGAGCAGTGGAAATGAATTACTTGAAAGGAGCATGTCGGAGGGACGAAAGTCAAGAGTGAGAGCAGTGGAAATGAATTACTTGAGAGGAGCATGTGGAGTCACATGGAGAGACAGACTGACAAATAAGGAAGTGAAGGAGTGTTGTGGTGTGGATGTGGATGTGATAGGAAGTGTTAGGAGAAACACATTAAGGTGGTTTGGCCATGTGGAGAGTGAGATACTGACAAAGAGAGTGTATGTGAGTGAGGTGGAGGAGAGGGAGGGGGAAGCCAAGGATGGGATGGAGTGGAGAGGTATATGCAAGAGGGGTGTGTGAGCTGGGAGCAGGGCAGTGAAATGGCGGGGAACAGAGCGACATGGAGGCGATTTGTTTGTGGCCAACCCTTACAGGATAAAGGCGTCTGACAATAGATAGATAGATAGATATATTTTAAACAGAAAAACTGCAAAGATTAAACAAACGCATTCCTACTTTGTGATGTTCAAGATAGACACCTGAACACCTCCGACAGCGTTTACTGCTGATCCCGCCAACAGGACACAATGTCAGTGCATCAAACAAACTTGGACATACACAATTTAAAAAGCATAAATAACACTAGAAACCTAGCTAGAAGGGCATCAAACCTAACTGGGGGCATTGT
This sequence comes from Birgus latro, assembly GCA_018397915.1. NCBI lineage: Eukaryota > Metazoa > Arthropoda > Malacostraca > Decapoda > Coenobitidae > Birgus > Birgus latro. Next base: position 41,083 of record JAGKTI010000568.1, on the reverse strand, counting down.
CATACCCTCCCCACCCAATGATTAACACCTTCCTCACTGAATGCAAACTAAAATGTGGTTTAGGTTAAATTGTGTCAAAACAGTATCGTGCATTAAGAACATTTGGTAATCAAGGTGGATTCGGTAACCATCACAAGACAATGCAATGATGAAGGTACGTGCAATCATAAAGCAAGTCTTTATGTACATCAGACAGGAGACATTTAAAAAAAAAAAAAAAATGTGATATCGTTTTCCATGAATGTATTGTCTATCAGAAAACAACTCAAATTGCTGCATCACTGTCAATTTATATTTACATCGTTTTGTTTTTGAAGGCTCCAACATGCTTGCATGCATCGGCCTTGGTCACCTAATGGCGGCTCTCCACGCTGCTCGATCCCTGGCAGCCTCCCTGTTCAGTCCCTTAACCCTTAAGACACACTTAATGACCTCGTCCCATGTCTTTCTCGGTCTACCCCTCCCCCAATATTAACACCTCTCACCCTCTGTACCCAATTATCATCCCCCATCCTCTCCACAAGTCCAAACCACCTCAGCCTACATCTCCTCATCACAACACCAATACATTCCAGTCCCATCCTACCTCTCAACTCTTCCATCGTAAACCCAGCCCCCCCAGGCCTTGCACGCAGGGACGCACTGCACATCCACCTAATCATTGTCATTTCAGTACGTTTAAACCTGCGAATATCCTCTTCCTTTACTGCCCAGGTCTCACTACCAAACAGCATCACACTCCTAACACATGCTGCATACAACGACCCCTTAGCACGTAAGGAGAGTCCTCTCAATGTCAGGAGAGGCAACAGCTCCCTGAACTTCTTCCAACCACTTCTCACCCTAGCAACCGAGCTAACTCCAGCCCCACCTCCGGCACATAACATGTCTCCCAAATAACGAAACTCCACACACTCAAGAGACTCACCTGCAAGTTCAACCCTCTCACGCCTAACAATCTCCACCTGCTCTCCCCGACACGCCGCACACATGAAATCAGCATCATCTCGCAGTCTACCTCTAATACCACTACATCTCTTGTGCACCCACTTATCACAAACACTGCACAAGATGGAACTGCTTCCCACACCCTTGTGGCAAACTGCACATGGCCACTCTCCCTCTTTTCTGACTGTACTGCCACCAACCCTAGATATCATCACTTTTGTTTTATCTGCATTCACCCTCAAGCCCTTGTGCCCCATACCATCTCTCCACTTCTTAAATCTTTCCTCCGCCTCCTTTTCATTCTCCACAATCAACACCAGATCATCAGCATACAACATCTCCCATGGCAGTCCATCTCTGAAGTCACGTGAGAGGGCTTCAAGCACCATGATAAACAACAAGGGACTCAAAACTGACCCCTGATGCACACCAACATTCACGGAAAACTCATCACTCAAAGCTCCTTTCACTCTTACCTGGGTGCGAGCACCCATGTACATGGCCATCACCACCCTAACCAGCCACTCTTCCAACTCTAGCTTTCTCATTGCCCACTTCACCACCTCTCTAGGGACTCTGTCAAAGGCCTTTTCCAAATCAACAAAAACAAAATACAATTCCCTTTTCTTTCCAATATATTTTTCCTGAAGCTGTCGAACAATGAATATGGCATCAGTGGTCCCCCTGCCTGGCATAAACCCAAACTGCATCTCATCTATATTCACTCTTTCTCTAATCATACCCTCTAGAACTCTCTCCATTACTTTCATTATCTGATCTAAAAGCTTTATACCTCTGTAATTTCCCCTTTCCAGGGCATCACCCTTTCCCTTGTACACATTTACAATTACACTCCTCAGCCAATCATCTGGGACCACACACTCATATATAATCATATTTATCAGGTCAGTGACTAACCTCACCCCAGTATCTCCTGAGGCCTTCAACATTTCGGCAGTCAACCCAGACACACCTGCCGCCTTCCCCACCCGCATCCTGCCTATTGCCTCACTCACAGTAGCAGCGTCAATCAAAGGCCAAGGGCCAAACACTGGATCAGCGGGCTCCAAACCTTCTCTATCCCAATCAAACTCCTCATTCAACAATCGGCTATCGATTTAAAATAAACAATCCTGCCAATACTTGATTCTAAAACAAAATTTGGAAATGCTGCAGTGCTATCTTCATATTTTAATAAAACATGAACAGAACACTACATGAAAAATGTACTAAATAATCTGCTCCCATCTACACTAAGGTATTACTAGGGGTAAATGTTCTTGCTTAATAATGCCAATATACAGAAACTTCAAAATACTGTAAAGTCAGTCCTCTCTTTAAATCTATCTGCTTACTGGTACTTACGCAGGTACCCTGTGAAATGATACTGGGTGAGGCATGCTTTTAGTGAGAAAAACAAAGTTTCACTTCATACCTGTTTTTCTATCACTGTATCTGTACCACATGCATTTTTAAGAATGTATACAGAAGCTTGAAACTTCAGTCGACTGAAAAATTACATTACCGGGCAGATTCAGCATTATCAACATAATCATGCAGCTTACCTCTAAGAATTAATTCCCGATCTCGAAGTGGATTGATATGTTGAATTGACTGCTGTATAAGCTCCGGAGTTAATTTGACCATGTTTTACAAATTAAGTATAAATAATTTACGGAAAAAAAAAAATGTGAAGGACGGTCAACACTACTCTCCGTTCGGCGTGACAACGTTTGTTTACATCTAAAAACTGCTGGTTCACTTTCATTATGGTTTACTAATGGTATCATTAAACAAATATTTAAGAGCAAAACAAATGTGAGATTCTTAAACAAATAATTTTATACTATGACATTCATAAATTGTCCATTAAGCCAAACTACAGTACATACTGGAAAATACGCATTGCGATGCTTACCTTCTTTCATGGCCTTATGGGAGTAGCATCAAAACAATGAACCCGATTGCATGAAGCTAATTAATTAAGTTTTCTGCGCAACCATATACTTTGGCCTTGATATATTCCTGAAGAAGGAAAAAATATTCACAAGATATCAAGGCAGGATTAACAGCCAACCATGAACATTTACACAAATAAATTGTTTGTTTTCTATTGGCAAATGGATAACCTACAGGCATTCGGACACAGGGTTTCCATCTGACAGTCAGGGATGCCAATATGAGTGATTTTCTTACAAGAGAAATTGAATTAATATTCTAATTGACCTTTGCCAATTTTATTTATATTTCACTAGTTTACATTTAATTCAATAGTTACTATTATTATTGCTTTGACTGATGGCAATATGACAATTTTTACACATTTAGACCTTATTCGATGTTGGTTGCATTGCACAGAAGTATCCCGTGACTTCTGCTAGTGAGACTTTTGCTAAAGTTGTCTTCTTTGGACGCCGTTACCTCTTCCATTGAGGAAACAAGCTATCTTCTTAAATAAGGATGGCAAACTTGTTAGCAGCAGCCCTTCCAGAGGATATAGACCGGGGTAACAATCAGTTTTTAGTATCAGTAGCAAGAGACTTCATTGTAAAATTCCTTATTTCCCACAACGGTGGACTTGTACCCCTCATCTGTTAGAAAAGAGGACAGGTTCAACTGGTTACCAGTGTATAGGTTTTACTTATTCTGTGTGTGTGTTTTAGGGGTTATAAATTGCTGAAGTTACATAGGCCACAAAGAACTCGACCACTAAGTACTCTGTCAGTTTTCGATAGTTTACATCACTCGATTTCGAAACAAAAAATATTATTTTTGGTCGATTTTAGTTTCATTTAAATGAATTTGAGCTTCATTTTTTCAGAAATCACTCATTTTGGAGATTAGGCCTACCTAAGGCAAAATATACCTATTAGTTTCATTTAAATGAATTTGAGCTTCATTTTTTCAGAAATCACTCATTTTGGAGATTAGGCCTACCTAAGGCAAAATATACCTATTTTGGGGTAGTTGATGTGGCCAGGTTGCCCGAGGCTGTGTTTACCGATGATCTCAGGCTGGCTGCATTGTTTTCCAACCATCACACTGAGTGGGTGCATCAGTATATCGTGTCAAAGCAATGAGGAACTTAATTATTTAACCTAACCTGACCTCAAGTGGGTGCATCAGTGTATCGTGTCAAAGCAGTGAGGAACATAATTATTTAACCTAACCTAACCTTACATGCATTTGACAGCCAGCATTCAGATGTAAGTACAGTATATATATATATATATATATATATATATATATATATATATATATTCGCATAAACAAAGGTGCCAAACGTCATTCATCTCCTTGTCTCGAGAGTTACTCTACACTTACTGGACCCATCTGCTGCCTTCTTTCATATTAGATGCAGTAAATCACTTTATTTAGACCACAGATAGGAGAGCAAATGTAAATATGACTAAATAAAGAACATAAAACTAATGGATGCGAGCAGTTCACACTTACTTTGACAGCATGTGTACACACCTTGTGTATTGTACAAAAACCCACATGGCCACCACACTTACACACCACCAGTACACAGAAAACTTCACTCTCAACTCGCTGCTTTCGGCCTTCAGTTCTTTTCTCTCTTTTCTTTTCTCCTTTCCCACCTACCCACTTATTATAATGAACCTTTAACAGTGTTCTGTAAGACTTTATTAAGGTATAAAACACTGTCAGGGTAACTACATTCCTTCCCACAGAATCGGGCAAAACAATGAACAAAATCTTCAGTAAACGTTGCTTTAATGTTTCGTTCGTCCATATTCAATATCCCGATATTGGCAGTAGATATCGGTACCTTAAAAAAATGCAAATATCGACAACACAGTATATCGGTTCAGCGAATCATATTGGTTACAGCTGTAGGGGTTTGTTGATGGGAGATCAAGGCTGGCAAATGTCAACATAATGGAGACTGCGCTTTCCAAAGCTTACTACAGACCAAAGAGTTTGTGGAGAGGAGACTGTTGGCTGGTGTATGTGATAGTATCATTAAGATTAAATGTCAGTCTTCCTTGGCCACTCTTACATTGAAAAATCTGTGCAATCAGTAGCCTAATATGAATGTAACATATTTCTGTATCATAAAACCTAATATTAATGTAACATACTTCTGTATCATAAAACCTGATATTAATGTAACATACTTTTGTATCAAAAAACTTTTTCAGTTGTGCAAACACTAGCCTCCTGATGCCATAGTTCTGTATCATAGAAATTTGTCATTTGTGCAAACACTAGCCCATTGATACCATGCTTCTGTATCATAGAACTTTGTCAGTTAATAGTAGCCTGTTACTACTGTACTTAACTGAGAACTGCCCAGTAGTTATAGAATTGATAACTTGTAATATAATATTTGTACTATAGAGCTTCCCTCAGCTCAATAAAATGGTCACAGTGTAGCCAAAATAGAACACTCAGTTGTATCCATCACAGTAAAAAGGTTTATATACTAGTGAACTTTTAATTCTTTTGACAGGGGTTGCTGGAGCTACCAGTGTCCTGGTTCAGCGAGCTAATGAGATTCGACAGCAGAAGGTTAACTGGCCATCTTACCTCCAGTAAGTTTCACCAGTAAGGTACCTGTAGTGTACAAATATCTATTCCTTACCATAGTTTTCCTAAGTTCTAATGTGTTAAAGGTCTAGTGTACCATACATACTGGAATGTAATTTTACCTTTTATTCAGAATCCACATTTAACAGTACTGTAATATATTTTGACAGTACAGGGACCTGTGTATTAACCCTAGCTGTTACATTGCCCTTACATATATAACACTGTACAACATAAGGAACTGGTCATCTGTAGGTATACAGAGTAAAGTACAGCAAAAAGCTTAATTGTTCTAACACATTCAGAGTAGTAATTGCTGCTCTTTTTCCTGTATATTTGAGATCACAGATGATCAGCCAAGAGGACTATGAAGTGATCACCGGCGTGGAGGCTGGGGGCAACACTCGTCAGACACTCTTGCAGTCCCAACGCTACCAGGTAGCCAGAACCTTCATGAATCTCCTGGGACACATCAGCAAGGACCAGACCATCCAGTACATCCTCATCCTCGTTGATGATATCCTTTCTGTGAGCCTCACATGATTTGGTGAATTACGATACTGATCTGAGAAGTAGGGTGATTTACAGTATATTGTATTAACCCCTTCAGCATAGTTTATACAGTTTGTATTTCTACCATGTAGGTACTATACATAATAAGCAATGTATAGGGCGACATAGAGGCGATTTTTTTGTGACCCCCCCTTACGGGATTAAGGTGCCTGGCTGTAGATAGATAGTTAGGCCTCATGTTTTTCTGGTGGTAATAACAATAATTCACTCATTCATTCATCATCCAATCCTACATTGCCCCATGAGGAGATTAGGAGCCTGGGGCTAGGCAAGTTGGTCCTGACATTTAAAATGAGAGTGACCAGCCTCACTCATCCCTGAGTGGCATTACGTGAGCAATAAACCCCAGCCACCCCTAGGATATAAACCTTCACCGGCTCAATCCGATTGGAGCACCGTAATTACCCACTAAACCACCAGGTGCCAAAATTTGGTTATATGGTTACCGCCCAGTGTAGTAATTGGTTTCCTGGTGTAAGGAAACCATTTGTCTTGTCATACAAAAGTCACCCACAGGCAGAAGGAAGAGGAAAGAATGAAGGAAAGAAAGACAGAAGAGGATGGAAGGAAAGAAAGATGTGGGGAGAGGAAAGGACAGACACCCGAGAGCAGCACTACTTTGAGCGAGTGGATGGTGAGTGCCCCCACCTACCACAAAATAATAATAATAATCTGATCTTTTGTTTCTCAGAAGCGCCAGTTCTTCCATAGGGAATTCACTAGTGCTTGACATACACATACATTACTTTTACAGTTACAAGAATTATGACATCTCCATATACAATACAAACTTCATCAGTAATAAATGTGAAAGTGGCATAGTTGAACCCTGTAATCATGCATCACAATACCTCTCTCCAGGCCATCGTTCGTTTTTCGTCCGTTCGTTCGTTCATTCGTTTTTGAAGGCTCCAACATGCTTGCATGTGTCGGCCTTGGTCACCTAATGGCGGCTCTCCACACTGCTCGATCTCTGGCAGCCTCCCTATTCAGTCCCTTAATCCTTAAGTCACATTTAATGACCTCGTCCCATGTCTTTCTCGGTCTACCCCTCCCAACCCCTCCCCCAATATTAACACTTCTCACCCTTTGTACCCAATTGTCATCCCCCATCCTCTCCACATGTCCAAACCACCTCAGCCTACCTCTCCTCATCACAACACCAATACACTCCAGTCCCATCCTACCTCTCAACTCTTCTATCGTAAACCCAGCCCCCCCAGGCCTTGCATGCAGGGACGCACTGCACATCCACCTAATCATTGTCATTTCTGTACGTTTAAACCTGCGAATATCCTCTTCCTTTACTGCCCAGGTCTCACTACCATACAGCATCACACTCCTAACACATACTGCATACAAAGACCCCTTAGCACGTAAGGAGAGTCCTCTCAGTGTCAGGAGAGGCAACAGCTCCCTGAACTTCTTCCAACCACTTCTCACCCTAGCAACCGAGCTAACTCCAGCCCCACCTCCGGCACATAACATGTCTCCCAGATAACAAAACTCCTCCACACACTCAAGAGACTCACCTGCAAGTTCAACCCTCTCACGCCTAACAATCTCCACCTGCTCTCCCCGACACACCGCACACATGAAATCAGCATTATCTCGCAGTCTACCTCTAATACCACTACGTCTCTTGTGCACCCATCTATCACAAGCACTGCACAAGATGGAATTACTTCCCACACCCATGTGCCAAACTGCACATGGCCACTCTCCCTTTCCTCTGAGTGTAGCGCCACCAACCCTAGATATCATCACTTTTGTTTTATCTGCATTTACCCTTAAGCCCTTGTACCCCATACCATCTCTCCACTTCTTAAATCTTCCCTCAGCCTCCCCTTCATTCTCAGCAATCAACACCAAATCATCAGCATACAACATCTCCCATGGGAGTCCATCTGTGAAGTCACGTGAGAGGGCTTCAAGCACCATGATAAACAACAAGGGACTCAAAACTGACCCCTGATGTACACCAACATTCACGGGAAACTCATCACTCAAAACTCCATTCACTCTTACCTGGGTGCGAGCACCCATGTACATGGCCATAACCACCCTAACCAGCCACTCTTCCAACCCCAGCTTTCTCATTGCCCACTTCACCACCTCTCTAGGGACTCTGTCAAAGGCCTTTTCCAAATCAACAAAAACAAAATACAATTCCCTTTTCTTGCCAATATATTTTTCCTGAAGCTGTCGAACAATGAATATGGCATCAGTGGTCCCCCTGCCTGGCATAAACCCAAACTGCATCTCACTGATATTCACTCTTTCTCAAATCATACCTTCTAGAACTCTCTCCATTACTTTCATTATCTGATCTAAGAGCTTTATACCTCTGTAATTTCCCCTTTCCAGGGCATCACCCTTCCCTTTGTACACATTTACAATTACACTCTTCAGCCAATCATCTGGGACCACACACTCATATATAATCATATTTATCAGGTCAGTGACTAACCTCACCCCAGTATCTCCTGAGGCCTTCAACATTTCAGCAGTCAACCCAGACACACCTGCCGCCTTCCCCACCCGCATCCTGCCTATTGCCTCACTCACAGTAGCAGCGTCAATCAAAGGCCAAGGCCCAAACACTGGATCAGCTGGCTCCAAACCTTCCCTATCCCAATCAAACTCCTCATTCAACAACCGGCTATAATGCTCTCTCCATGCATCTTTAATATCCTCACTGTTTACCATTACCCTTCCTTCATCATTCTTCACACACTGCTCGCCTACAATGTCCCGATTATCTCTCTTCACCCGATTTGCCACCCTAAAAACCATATTTTTCCTTCCTTCATGATTTAGATTATCAAGTAAAAGTCTCTGTGATTCAGACTTCACCCTGTATACCTCTCTTCTAGCCCTGTGCTTGGCAGCCAAGTACTCCTCCCTGTTACCACCCTTCTTCCATTCCCAAAAAAGCCTTCTTTTCTCCTTAACTGCAGCTTCTACACCCTCATCCCACCACCAAGTTACTTTATGTCTTGGTGGGCCTCTTGTCCAACCGCATATTGCATCGGTAACTCTCAAGAGGTTGTTCTTAAGGGCTCTATACTGTTCATTAACGTCTCTATTTTTGGCTTCCTGTTCAGCCACCACTCTCCTCATCTCACTATAAAAGGCATCCCTTACTGATTGGTTTCCCAGCTTCCATATTTTCCTCCTAGGTACATATGTCCTCCTTCTCATCATTCGTTCCTTAAGCACCATGTCACAAATCAACAGTTTGTGCTGCTGCACGCACTCCTCGCTTCCTACAACTTTAACATCCCTCACTAATCTCCTATCAACCCTCCTGACCAGAAAATAATTTATCTGACTGCTATTTCCCCCGGACTCGTACGTAATCAATCTACTCACTCTTTTTCTAAAATGTGTGTTGCACACAATCATGTCCATAGCCTCCCCAAACTCGAGTATTCTTTCCCCTTCCGCATTCCTCACACCATATGCACATCCTCCATGGACTCCTTCATAACCTTGAGCTGCTTCACCAACATGACCATTTAAATCCCCTCCCAGAACCACTACCTCATCATCACCCATACCACTTACTACACGTATTAAATCATCCCAAAATCTATCCTTCTCTGCGTCATCCAATCCTACTTTTTTTTTTTTTTTTTATAAATGGAAAGAAAGAAGGAACCAAAGGCCACGGGCCTGCATACTGTTCCTTCCAAGAAAAAGCAAAAACAGTACAAAAGAGCATATGCTGATATAACTGAAATCATCACCCGTCCGATCAAAATTTTCACTACTATTATCCTATCACTTACTCTCATGACATTCATAACATACTCCACCCATTTCTCCGCAACCAACACACCCACACCCCCATATCCGTCAGTTCCCCCCTGCCAAAACAGCTTATAGTAGCAATCCTTCCCAGCAATCTTTCTGGCTGATCCACCCCTGTACCGGACTTCCTGCAAACAAGCCACATCCACCCACCTCCTACTAAATGCCTCAACAACTTCCCCCGCTCTTCCCCTCAAACTTCCCACATTCCACGAGCCCACCCTAAACCTCCTGGGTGATTTGCTGTCCTCAGGCTTGCTTTGATGCATATATTTGTACTTGGTCATAGTCGGTAAGATAAAGGGGGGTAAACATTCCAAAGGCCCAGCCCATTGCACAGTCCTAGATCTGGAACCCCTAGCCCACCAGCTTACTAGTGGCTGTGGTAGTGGCCTCGGGGCACCCTGCCAGGACACCTGCAGGGACACCCTCCAAGCGCGCCTTGGCACTGCAACTGCCCCTCCATTATACACCCACTGATAGGGCAGCCTCCTGGGGCGCTACTCCCAGGTTCGGGCCCCTCTCTATTGAGCGGAAGCGGCAGCCTGGGAACCGCAATGCCCTGTACCCTCTAGCACAGGTTCGAGCCCCATCTCGCCCCGGACCCGTGATCTATGCCGGCGGAACCCCTGTCAAGCCTCCCCCCGAAAGTCCGCCACTAGGTAGCGGGGGCAAAGTTTTCTGGCCGCATGCCCTTGCTGGCGTCAACCCCTGTAACGTAGTGGGATACGTTGTGTGATATGTAAAGTGCATGTGGTGTAGTGCATATGATAGTTAGAGGAAATGTTTGGGAGAGTATGCTGGTCTACTCTCCATGTTACTGTCACACTGAAAAGGTCAGCAAAGGAGGATGATTAGGTAGCTAGTGAAAGGAGCTCCAGCTCTCCCTATCGCCAGCATTCCATTCCCCTCGGGAGTACTGCCCTGTTCGGCCCGTGCTACAGCCTCCTCCTACAAGTTAGTTGTTTTTACGGGGTAGGGCACTAACCCACCACCAACCCTTTTAGTCACCTCTTACGACAAGCAGGGATACTGGGGGAGAATTCTTGAAAACCCTCCTACCCCCAGGGGGGTTTAAAAAGAGAATGGCTTTAAGCTGTCTCTTAAAGGATTAAGCAGATGAAAGTTGTCTCATGGACAATGGCAATCTATTATATAACCTAATGGCTCGATACACAATAGAACGGTCAGAGAACGACGACTGGTGAGTGGCTTCAGGATTGTCAAGGCACAAGGAATCATCTTCACTACGTAACATCACACCTGGGTGTGCCGATGGGAATTTCAACAATACAGCAAGATACTCCGGTTCACCAAACTTAAGAACCTTGAATGTAATAAGACATAGTTGAAATTCAGCTCTAGCCTTCACGGGTAACCAGTGTTACTCAATTAGGAACAGGGTAGTTGAGGTTCTTGGGGGGAGACCAAAGATAAGCCTTGCTGCCCTGTTCAACACAGACTGAATTTTTATTAGTATACTATTTAGAAGATCAATCCACAGTGAATTATAGTAATCAACGCAAGACATGACCACTGCGTGGACCATTGTTAAGAGGCAATGTCTTTTCAGGAATTTTCTCACAGAGTACAGATTTCTGATATGCAACTTACACCCTCGAACAGCTTGATTAGAATCTTCATTGTTATTGAACTTTGTATTAAAGTAAACACCCAGTTTTCAAACAAAACTGGTTGGATGAAGCTGTGACACACCAGTGTGCAAAGCCAGGGCATTATCAGTGTCATCACCCCTTCTGTTTTGTCTGATGATAATGATCTCAGTTTTACCATCATTCAGCTTAAGTTTCCTCCTTGGCATCCAGATCTTAATATCAGACATTAGAGATTCAGATTTAGTCTCAGTGTCATTAATATCTGACATCTTGAAATAGAGTTCAGTGTCATTAGCATAAAAATGATAGCTACATCGTGAGCATCAAATAAAGACGATAAACTACTCATGTAGACTGTAAATAGAATTGGACCTAAAACTGATCCTTGAGGGACTCAGAACAGAAGGGGAGCAGAATCTGAGCTGGCATAATCAACAACTACTCTTTCAGTTCTGTCTGACAGATAGGACTTATGGAGCAAAAGAGCACTATCATGAACACTATAAAAATACAGATCATCCAGCAGTAGTTTATGATCTGCTGTGTCAAAAGCTGCAGACAGATCCAGCAGAACTAGGAGAGAGGACATCTCACTACAGGTTTTTGCCACCAAGTCACTATGAATCTATGTTAATTCAGTTTCAGTTGAATGGTATTTTCTGTATGCTGATTGAACAACAGGAACAACTCTGTTATGTTCCAGTAGTAGTAAGAGTTGATCAAGTATGGCCCGCTCAGTAATCTTGGATAAGAAAGACTGGTTAGAGATGGGACGTTAATTTATCATGATGTCAACATCAAGGCCGGGTTTCTTGATTAGGGGCCTAAGCAAAGCACGTTTCTCAGACAGCACAAAATTGCTTTCTAAGAAATGTCTATTTATTATATTGCAGATAAAGTCTCCTGCATGCTCGTACTTATCAGGCAGTTGTGACGTTTTTTTTTTTTTTTTTTTTATGCATGGAAGAAGGAACCAAAGGCCACGGGCCTGCATACTGTTCCTTCCAAGAAAAAACAAAAACAGTACAAAAGAGAGCCAAATTCAAGATCCATTCATTTCGAGATGCCTGGACACACTGCGTTTGAAAGACTGGAGATCATAGGAAGTAGGAAATACAGACAGAGGAAGACAGTTCCAGAGTTGACCAGTTGCATAAATAAAAGACTGGGAGTAACGGTTAACTCTTGCATTAGAGAGTTGGACAGAAAAGGGATGAGAGTTTGTTGCTAGACGGGTACTACGTGCCCGTCGTAGAGGTGGAGGGATGCAAGCAGACAGTTCAGAGGAACAGTGACCATTGAAGTAGCGATAGAAGAGAGATAAAGATGCAACAGTGCGGCGAAGAGACAATGGTTGAAGGGAATCAGTAAGAGGAGGAGAGTTAATGAGACGAAAAGCCTTTGACTCCACCCTATTGAGAAGAGCTGCATGTGGAGAGCCTCCCCACACATGAGAGTTGTACTCCATACACGGGCGAATAAAACCCGTGTACAAGGTCAACAACTGTGCAGGGGTAAAGAAAGTACGGAATCGGCTTAGCACACCTAATCTCTTGGAAGCAGATTTCACAAGAGATGTAATATGTTCTTTCCAAGACAAATCCTGAGAGAATGAAACCCCAAGCATGTTCAAGGATGATGCAGGACATAACTGTTCATTATTAAACATTAGTGGGTAATCCTGAGGAAGATTTTGTCGGGTTGATAAGTGTAAAAACTGAGTTTTTGATGCATTGAAAATAACAAGATTATTTTTACCCCAGTCAGAGATACGAGCCAAATCAGACATTAGGTGTGCCATAGCCTCATCCCTCTTTTGTTGAAGCAACTGCTGAGATGGACGTTGCGGGAACTGAATGGAAAGGTGAAGGGTGGAATCATCAGCATATGAGTGGATAGGGTTAGATGTACAGCTTAGAAGGTCATTGATGAATAAAAGGAAGAGAGTAGGTGATAGGACAGAACCCTGAGGAACACCACTGTTGATAGGTCTAGGAGAGGAACGATGGCCGTCTACAACAGCAGCTATAGAACGACCAGAAAGGAAGCTAGAGATGAAGGCACTGATAGAAGGATAGAAACCGTAGGAGGGCAGTTTGGAAATTAAAGATTTATGCCAGACTCGATCGAAAGCCTTTGAGATGTCAAGTGCAATGACAAAGCTTTCGCCAAAGTCCCGAAGGGAGGATGACCAAGAGTCTGAAAGGCAGGTGAGAAGATCGCCAGTGGAGCGTCCCTGACGGAACCCATACTGACGATCAGAAAGAAGGCTGTGACAGGAAAGGTGCTTTAAAATTTTTCTGTTAAGAATTGACTCGAAAACTTTTGATACGCAGGATGTTAAAGCAATTGGACGATAGTTAGAGGGTTGGGAATGGTCACCCTTCTTTGGGACTGGCTGAATGAGAGCAAACTTCCAGCAAGAAGGAAAGGTACAAGTTGAGAGACAAAGGCGAAAGAGTTTACCTAGGCAGGGTGTAAGCACAGAAGCACAGTTTTTGAGGACAACAGGAGGGACTCCATCAGGACCGTATGCCTTTTTAGTATTGAGGCCAGTAATGGCAGAGAACACATCAGCTGAAGAAATTTTAATGTCAGACAATAGGAAGTCAGAGGGGGGAAGTGATGGAGGAATAGCACCGGAATCGTCTAAGGTGGAATTGGAGGAGAAAGTCTGAGCAAAGAGATCTGCTTTATCAGTAGAAGAAATAGCTACAGAGCCATCAGAGTAGAAAAGAGGAGGGAAGGATGATGAGGTAAAGTTGTTAGAAAGGTTTTTGGCAAGGTGCCAGAAGGAGCGAGAAGAGTTCGAGTTGGAAAGTTGGGAACATTTAGCACGGATAAAATTGTTTTTAGCAGAGCGAAGAACAGACTTAGCACGATTCCGGGCAGAAATATATAAAAGGTGTGATTCAGGGGTGGGTTGGCTCCGGTACCTCTTATAGGCCCTCTCCTTGTTGCGGACAGCATTAGAACAAGCGTGATTAAACCAAGGCTTTCTTGCATTAGTCAGAGGATATGAGAAAGGAATGTATGCTTCCATGCCTGAGAGAATAACCTCCGTAACGCGCAAGGCACACTCAGATGGCTCCCGGCCATGGAAGCAATAATCATTCCATGGAAAATCAAAGAAGTACTGCCTGAGGGCCTCCCAATCTGCAGCTCCAAAGTGCCACAGGTGGCGTTTCTTTGGAGGGTCCACAGGCCGTACTGGAGCGATTGGACATGTTAAGGTAATAAGATTGTGATCGGAGGAGCCCAACGGAGAGAAAAGATGAACAGTGTAAGCAGAAGGATTAGTTGTTAGGAAAAGGTCAAGTATGTTGGAACTCTCTCCAAGGCGGTCAGGGATACGGGTAGGGTGCTGTACAAGCTGCTCTAGGTCATTAAGGATAGAAAAGATGTAGGCTTGTTCACCAGGTGAATCAGTTAAAGGAGAGGAGAGCCAAAGGTGGTGGTGAACATTGAAATCTCCTAGAATGGAGATTTCAGAGAAAGGAGAAATGGATAGAATGTGTTCCATCGTAGAAGTAAGATAGTCAAAGAATTTTTGATAGTCAGTAGAATTAGGAGATAAGTAAACAGCACAGATATATTTAGTCAGAGAATGACAGGAAAGCCGAAGCCAGAGAGCAGAGAATTCAGAAGAATCAAGTTCAGGAACACGAGAGCAAGATAGATCGTTGCGTACGTATACGCAACAGCCACCTTTGGCTTTGAAACGAGAATAGAGAAAGTAGGAGGATACAGAAAAGGGTTTGCTGTCAGTTGCCTCAGACAGCTGAGTCTCAGTGAGAAAGAGAAGGTGAGGTTTAGAGGAGAAGAGGTGGTGCTCAACAGCGTGAAAGTTAGAGGAAAGGCCGCGAATGTTACAGAAATGAAGAAGGAGTGAGTCAGAC
>JAGKTI010000568.1:0-21014 GCA_018397915.1 Birgus latro | reverse complement strand
CAGGATGTTAAAGCAATTGGACGATAGTTAGAGGGTTGGGAATGGTCACCCTTCTTTGGGACTGGCTGAATGAGAGCAAACTTCCAGCAAGAAGGAAAGAGTTTAACTAGGCAGGGTGTAAGCACTGAAGCACAGTTTTTGAGGACAACAGGAGGGACTCCATCAAGACCGTATGCCTTTTTAGTATTGAGGCCAGTAATGGCAGAGAACACATCAGCTGAAGAAATTTTAATGTCAGACAATAGGAAGTCAGAGGGGGGAAGTGATGGAGGAATAGCACCGGAATCGTCTAAGGTGGAATTGGAGGAGAAAGTCTGAGCAAAGAGATCTGCTTTATCAGTAGAAGAAATAGCTACAGAGCCATCAGAGTAGAAAAGAGGAGGGAAGGATGATGAGGTAAAGTTGTTAGAAAGGTTTTTGGCAAGGTGCCAGAAGGAGCGAGAAGAATTCGAGTTGGAGAGTTGGGAACATTTAGCACGGATGAAATTGTTTTTAGCAGAGCGAAGAACAGACTTAGCACGATTCCGGGCAGAAATATATAAAAGGTGTGATTCAGGGGTGGGTTGGCTCCGGTACCTCTTATAGGCCCTCTCCTTGTTGCGGACAGCATTAGAACAAGCGTGATTAAACCAAGGCTTTCTTGCATTAGTCAGAGGATATGAGAAAGGAATGTATGCTTCCATGCCTGAGAGAATAACCTCCGTAACGCGCAAGGCACACTCAGATGGCTCCCGGCCATGGAAGCAATAATCATTCCATGGAAAATCAAAGAAGTACTGCCTGAGGGCCTCCCAATCTGCAGCTCCAAAGTGCCACAGGTGGCGTTTCTTTGAAGGGTCCACAGGCCGTACTGGAGCGATTGGACATGTTAAGGCAATAAGATTGTGATCGGAGGAGCCCAACGGAGAGAAAAGATGAACAGTGTAAGCAGAAGGATTAGTTGTTAGGAAAAGGTCAAGTATGTTGGAACTCTCTCCAAGGCGGTCAGGGATACGGGTAGGGTGCTGTACAAGCTGCTCTAGGTCATTAAGGATAGAAAAGATGTAGGCTTGTTCACCAGGTGAATCAGTTAAAGGATTGAGTGGGCAGAATGTTTTGTTAAGGTCTCTGATGTAACATTTGACATTATTTACATCCAGCAGATGAAATGTTGAAAGCAAATGACCTGTGTTCCGTGATTGGAAGTCAACTGAGTACACTTCACTAGAACTGTTGTTTAATTTCTTATGCGATATGTGTTAGTTGTGAAATCCATCCATCCATCCATCATCCAATCCTATGTTTCCCCATGAGGAGCATAGGAGCCCAGGGCTTGGCAAGTTGGTCCTGACATTTAAGATGACAGTGACCGGCCACACTCATCCTTGAGTAGCATTACGTGAGCAGTAAAGCCCAACCACCCCTTGGATATAAACCTGCACTGGCTCGATCTGATTGGAGCACCTTAATTGTCCACTAAACCACCAGGTGCCAAAATTTGGTTATATGGTTACCACCCAGCGCAATAAATGGTTTCCTGGTGTACAGGAAACCATTTGGCTTGTCACTCAGTGTACTCACCCATAGACAGAAGGAAGAGGAAGGCATGATGGAGAGAAAAACAGAAGAGGGAGTGTAAAGTCACCCATAGGCAGAAGGACAAGGAAAGAATGAAATAATGAAAGACAGAAGAGGAAGGAAGGAAGGAGGAGAGGAAAGGGCAGACACCCAAGAACAGCACTACACTTCATCGAGTGAGTGGATGGTGAGTCCCCCCACCAACCACAATACTTAAACAAAATTAGAAGCCAGTTGAGCATCAGATACAGAAGTTGGTTTAACAATTACATTTGCAGCTGCAGACATTTTTTTTTTTTTTTTAATCGTCACCACATGAAGCAACTTTGTTTTGATAATACCTTGTGTTTTGGGCTTTTATGGTGTGAACGTTGGCTCTTCTTGCAGAGAATTAATGGATGGACCATACCATGGAGAATTATCATGTACAGTGATTGTTTTTATTACCTCAGGACATTAGTGGTCAAAAACTGACCTAAGCTCATTGTTATACATATCAGACAAATCATCAGAAGAAAGATTTCAATAATCACTACAGTTTAAACACATGATCAATTTCAAGACACATCAAATAGCAGTCAGCATTCCTGTAATTTCAGAACTTGGTGACCATTTTATAGGATGAGGGTTTCAGGATATTAAAACTAAAAGTGATCAGAGCATGGTCAGATGAGGAGGTCAAATGAGTCAACCTCCACATCAGATATGCGCCTGCAACCAACAGGGGACAAGATCAAGTCAAGGACATGTCCCAGGATGTGAGTTTGATCACTTACATGATTGAAAAAATTATTCTGATTGATCAACTCAAGGAATTGTGAAGAAAATAGTTTTGACTGCGGACTGTCAGCCAAATATTTAAAATCACCTCAAACAAGTTCTTCAGATTTAAGAGAAAAATACTTCAAGAAACTGCCCAAACTCCTTCATTAAAACCTCAGTCTGTGCCCGGATGATCTGGTCGATAAGCAGTTGCAATTCTCAGGGTTTTCTGTGGGAAATTTATCAATATTTCCATAAATTCAAATGAAGATGGAGTTGGATCAGAGTCTATGAAAAAAACATTTGCAAGTGCTGCCGAGTAGATGAGTGCTACATTTCCTCCCAGATAGTGAGCGGCAGGCGTGGAAATACTTGTAAAGTAATAGAATGTGTCTTAGGTAAAACACTTACAATTAATATTAATATCAGATTCATACAACCAGGTTTCAGTCAAGCACAAAATGTCATGCTGATGTAGAGCTTCATTATTATGAATGGAATGTGTATCTGGTATTTAAAAGACCCATCCTTAACTGGTTCAAGAAGGACGTAGTCAGTTTTTTGAATGGTCAAAGTTGGTGTTTTCAATCAATCTATTCCTATGAGAAATCATAACTAGACAGTCTCTACTTAATGCAAAATGGACATCTGACTGTGGATTAGTGTTAACCTCTTGATGTCTTAAGGAAGAGTGGCGGCTCAGTCGGTAGAGAGGTAGTCTGCAGTCCTACTGGACCCAGGTTCAAATCCCTGTTGGGGCAGGGAACAGTTTAAGGATTTGAACATCATGAAATCTGACTCTACTGATCTACCTGAAGACCCGCCGACATGTCGTAAAAATACCCCCGCTAATACCAGGACACCAGTCCTGTATGAGACAGCCCTAGCATGTATTCAACATGGACGGTGGGTATTAGCGCCGAAGTGGTGACATGTAGAGGTGTATGGTATGAAGGAGGACTACTGGGCCTTGGGAACAGGCTGTGAAGCCTATGCCTAGGGTTGGACACACAAAAAAATAAAAAATTGTACTTGGGAGAATTTCTGTCACTACAATCCTTCGATTTATGGGCTCCAGCACAAAAAACACATTTAGATTCATCATTTTTGCTAGAACATTTCTCAGATGTATGACCAACTTTAACAGTAATGACTTTGTGTAACCCAGAATCTGCCAGAAGTGCAGCATTTTGTTAGAACTATGTAGATATAGTTGCCCTGTTCTACAGTGGAAGATCTCACCTCTGGTGACGTCTTCAAGACAGCAGTTTTAGTGTCTTTCTTAGTTCTTGTGAAGAGAAGGTTAAGGGTACAACCCCTATCCACGAGCATCTTAATTTTACTGTTTTTACTCAGAAAGTTTGGGATGATGTCGGAGTCGCCCAGGGAAGAGGAAAGGCTTGTCATGGTCATTTTTGGCAGCATTTTCTTTGGCTCTGATATGCAAAAAGTGCCATCAGAGCCAAAATAATAATTCAGTACTCCAACCGCTTCACCTTTGACCTCTACTGATGGAAACTTCGTTACTAGCCCACCAGCCCTGGTTTTACGGAAGCTATCAACCAGTACCGAGTCAAGTACACTTCTCATATCTTCAGATCCCATCCTACTCATTGGAGCGTCGGCATAACTTTTTGGTTTTACAGTCAGTACCTGTTGTCTACGGATGGCTTTTTTTCTGGCCATGAGCACTGATCTCAACCACGCCCCTAGCCAGATCCTTCCCCTCCCCCACAAAAGACCCCCCGAACAGCATCCGCAAATGACTCGGCCTGGTCTTGGGTGATAGCCATGGGTGATGAGACCTTGGTCTGTAGTGTCTCCAGTCTTCTTGAAATATCCCTGATAGCCTGAAAAATAGGCCCAGCTACTTCATCTTCCTGCTCCATCATTGTAACTCTGCTTCCTCCAGCAGCCAAGACCTTACCTGCAGGTACAACGCATAGGCTACACAGCCAGCGATAGCCAATCAGGTGGCTCTTCTTCATAAATTTATAGTCGTTTGCATTCATACTTTAACATGCTAAATGAACCCACCCACTGCAGTAGGCTCACTTCAGTGCTTGTGCGCTTTTTGCCACAGACTTACTGCATTGAGAGCAGTGGTGTTGTTTGCTCATGATTATGACAAAAAAAAGAAAAGAACGAAAAAAACAACAACAGTAACAGCAGAAAGTATATACAATACTATCCGGGATAGACCTGGGTAGCGCCGCCCATTTTTGTCACCCTAATTTAGGAAAAAAGAAGAAAACCCAAAAACACAAATAAAGAACAGAAATTAAAAAAACAGGGTGTCTGCGAGGTCACCACGAGCAGGTAGGGTACAACTTGACTACCCTTCTAGGGAAGGTAACCCAAAACTGTGGTGCTACAAAAGTGCTGAGATGGTATTTTACAACTTTCCCCAATTTGAGCTTTATAGTGGCAGCAAATATGTCACTTAGGCAAGACCTCATTGGTTACGATACTGCCACTGCCAGTTATGATATTATATTAATGATTACCAGTACTCAAACCAGAAAGGGATTCATCATCATCATCATCATCATCTGGACCTCCTTTCCCACCCTATGGCAGAGTGAGGAGTAGCTATGTAATTTGCCCAGTCGATTGGGCCACGCTACCATTCATTCATCATTCAAGCCCTTGGAATCCTGGCTCTATCTGATACGCCAAAAACATATACCACATTCTTTAGCTTCACAAAAACATATCCGATGGAGTCAAGCCAGACGCTGTCACATTAAAAAGGG
Source organism: Birgus latro (assembly GCA_018397915.1). NCBI lineage: Eukaryota > Metazoa > Arthropoda > Malacostraca > Decapoda > Coenobitidae > Birgus > Birgus latro. Next base: position 15,939 of record JAGKTI010000568.1, on the reverse strand, counting down.
GTGCCAAATCCCTGATCATGCACTTCTCTTCACAACATTCATCCAGCCAGCTCGATCTCGTCAGTCCCCTAGCCTCACCGACTTCTGTACCTCTCTCCCTCACACACTCATCCATCATATCCCTCCACCTTCCCTTTGGCTTACCTCGCCTCCTCCCTCCTTCAAATTTGCTCAGATATACCTTTTTCACCACTCTGTTGTTATCCTTTCTCTCCACATGACCATACCATCTCAGTATACTCTCCCCGATTCTGGTGTCCACAGACTTCCTCACTCCACATCTTTCATGAATCACATTCTTTTATTTCCTATCCACTCTCTGTACTTCACATACATTCCTCAGCAGTCCCATCTCCACCGCTCTCACTCTTGACTTTTCATTTTCACACCACACCATAGTCTCACATCCGTATGTTAAAGTTGGCACTAACACTCCTTCATGTTAACCTCGCACAGCTGCAACACTCAAGCTTCTGTTTCTTATCGAGGCCTTCACAGCACCAGCTGCCTTCCTTCCTTGTGTCACTCTACTTTCCACTTCTTGTGCACATTTTCCTCTTTTCTATCATTGTACCCAGGTGTTTTAACTCTCTCACCATCTCCAATCTCTCTCCATTCACTGTAACATCACACTGGGAGTCACCTTCTTTGTCGATTACCATCACTTTACTCTTTTCTACATTTACTCTCAAAGCATGATGCTCACAGAAATGAGGAAAACTCTGCACTAATCTACCAAGCTCTTTTTGTCAGTATTTGCAAGTTGCACTGTTTCATCAGCATACAACAAATTTGAGATATTCCTTCCATCACCATTCATTACTAATGCCATCCCTCTCTCCATTACTTGTATTTTTACTTCTCTCATCTCTCCATCCATATACTGTATATTGAACAACCATGGGGACATCACACAGCCTTGTCACACACGCCCACACTGATTGTGAACCATTCACTTAGATGCCCTTTTTTTTTTTTTTTTTATGTGTCCGACTCTGGGCATAGGCTTTACAGCCTGCTATCAAGGCCCAGCCGTCCTCCTACATACCACTCACCTCTACATGTCACCACTTCGGCGCTAACACCCACCGTCCATATTGAATACATGCTAGGGCTGTCTCATACAGGACTGGTGTATTGGTATTAGCGGGGTTATTTTTACGACATGTCGGCGGGTCTTCTGGTAGATCAGTAAAGCCTGATTTAATGAAATTCAAATCCTTAAACTGTCCCCTGCCCCAACGAGGATTCGAACCTGGGTCCCTTGGGACTGCAAGCCAACTCTCTACCGATCGAGCTACCGCCTCCCCTATTTACCCTTACACATGCTTCATTACCCTCATAAAAACTCTTGATGGCACCAAGCAGCTTACCATCTACACCATACATGCGCAAAACCTTCCACAATCCTTCTCTCTCTACTTTTTCATATGCTTTTTCCAGATCCATGAATGCCATTAACACCTTACTGTATAGTCCTTCTTACAAGCCTTCTCCACCATCTGTGTTACTGCAGATATTTGATCCACACATCCTCTGCCATTCCTAAAACCCCCCTGTTCAGCGCTCACTAGGACTTCTGATATCTCTCTTACTTTCTCTATAATAATTCTTCCATATACCTTCCCTGCCACACCCAATAAACTTAAGCCACGATAATTCTTGCACTCACTTCACTCACCTTTATTTTTGTGCAGGGGTTCAGTCACAGCCTTTTTCCACCCTGCTGGCACAGTTTCACTCATCCATGCCTTCTTACATATCTCCACCATGCACTTCATTCTGCTTTCTCCACTACACTTAATTATCTCTGCATACACCTCACCAACTCCAGCTGCTTTCCCATTTTTCAGCTGCTTCACGGCTTTCTTCACCTATGTGAGTGTCATGTTTCCTGGCACTGCATTCCTTCTTTGCACACCCCTAAAACCAGTTGTGTTTACCACGGCTCTGCCCTCTCTAATCCCATTAATCAGGCTTTCAGAATTTTCTTTCCATCTTTGTCCTTACTTCATACATTCAGAAAGGTATTACATTTTTTAATTTTGTTTTGAGGAGGGGGGTAGATTGAGATGGTTTTTGAAAGGATTGAAAATGACAGTTGGGTGCAGAAGGTGAGAAGTTTGAACATCAAGGGTAGGGTTGCGAGAGGCAGACCAAAGAAGACTTGGGATGAAGTCATGGAGTGTGACCTTAGGGGTGAGGGACTGAATAGAGAGGCTGCTAGAGATCAAGCATCATGGAGAGCTACCATTAGGTTACCCAGGTCAATGCATGCAGGCATGTTGGAACCAGGGGTGTGGAGTCGGAGTCGGAGTCAGGAGTCGAGGAGTCGGATACTTTTGGCTGGAGTCGGAGTCGGTAAAAATACCTCTGACTCCGACTCCTTTACATGATCAATTCTCGTGTAAAATACTTGGGTGCACTGCTAGGCCAGTTGTGCCACTTCGTGAGAAATTCCCACATATTTCTGGGAGAAATTAGCTTATGTGGGAGTTCTTGTGGGCGGACATTCAGGCAAGCAATTTGTGGGATGTTTTTGTGGGAATATTGATTTAACGCGAATTTACGATATTATATACACTAATAATACGGATGAAGTAGGTGAGGGGCACCCATCATCCACCCACTTGGTGTAGTGATACCCAGTTGTTGGGGTAGCTTTACTCGTACATTGAGTGGCAAATGATTTCCTGTAAACCAGGAAAGCATTTATAACGCTGGGTGGTAACCTTATAACCAACCAACACGTGTTCCCTACATGACAACAAGTGGGTTGGTGGAGGGTTAGTGCCCCTCCCCGGAAAACAACAAACTAAAAATACGAACAAGACACCTCAGACCAGAACTGACCAGAAGATGACGACTAAGGAGGGAACAGAGGACTTGGTACGGATAGCTACGTGGAATGTAAGGGGTGCAAATGATGAGGTGAAAGAGAGAGAGATTGCACAGGTGCTTGAGGGTGCAAAAGTGGATGTATGTGGATTAACTTAAATTAAATGCCGTGGTGAGAGTGTGAGAGAATGAGAGTATGGATGGGGTACACAGTATGCACAGGACTAGGTGAGAATGAGAGGGCAAAAGAAGGAGTGTGTATTGTTGTGAGTAACAGATGGAAGGAGAATATAAGAGAGTATGGATCAGTTGGCTCAAGGATTGTGTGGGTAAGATTGAAAGTTGGACTACAAATGTGGGCGATTGTGTGCGTGTATGCGTCAGCGTAAGATCGTGCAAGCAGAGTAAGAGAAGAGTTCTGGACAAATGTGGAAGTGTGCTTGGAAAAGTTTGAAAGGAATGAGAGAGTGTTTTTTATTGGAGATATGAATGGAAAAGTAGGGAATGAGAAGGTTGATGGAGTAGTTGGTGAGTGGGGTGTGCCTGCTGAGATGGATGAGAATGGTAGTGCTTTAGTGGACATTTGTGCCGGGAGGGGATTGGTGATAGCTAATACCCTCTTCAGGCACAAAATGATCGATAGGTATATGTGGCGATTGATGAGAAGGGTGTATGGTGAACTGAATGAATGGAAGGCAATGACTGATTATGTGTGTATGGATGAAAGGATGAGACAGTGTGTAATGGACGCAAGAGTATATAGAGGTTCGGGGAGTGGACTTTCGGCCACTTGGTGGTGGTCAGAATCAAAGTCCAAACAAAATGGAGAAATGGAAGAAGTGAAGGACAGGAGGTAGTTCTTACAAGGAGGGTAGAAAAGTTATGAGAGGATGGAAAAAAGGCAGAGTATAAAAGGGATGTGGAGGAGCGATTGGGTAAATATAGATTGCAGCAGATGGGGGATGTGGATGGTGTGTGCAAGATATTTACAGAAGTCTGTGCAGCATGTGAGGTGGTGTGTGGGGTGAAGAGAAGACCAAAAGGGGTGCATGGAACAGCATCGTGGACTGAAGAGGTGAGAGAGGCTGTGGCTCAAAAGAAGAAAGCATAGAGTGAGTGGAAGAGAAACAGGGGCGCCGAAGACGTTGAGAGACGGAGGAGAGAGATATATGTAGAGAGGAAGAGGTGAAAAGATTTGTAAAAGAGAGTAAGAAGAGTGTGGATGAGGATTTTGGAAGGAATTTGAGTGTAAAGTGGAGGGAATGTAAGAAAATGTTCTGGAAAGTGGTAGAGAGATTTAGACAGGGTCCCAAAGAAGGCAGTTGGGGAGTGAAAGATAAAAATGGTAGATTACTTGTAGAGAAGGGAGAAGGTGAGCAGATGGAGAGAACACTTTAATGAATTGTTGAACATAGAGAATGAAAGTAATGCAAGTATAAGTGGCTGGGGAATGACTGGGAGAAGGAGGGATGTGAGAAGAGAGGAAGAAATCAGCAGGATAGAAGTTGTGGAAGCAATGAAGAAAGTTAAAATGGGGAAAGCCCTAGGAATTGATGGAGTGTGTGGTGAAATGCTCAAGCATGAGGGAGAGATAGTAAGAGAATGGATGTGGAAGATGTGCAGATTGGCCTGGGAGGAAGGTAGAATCCTGGAGGATTGGAAGTCAGGTATAATTATTCCTCTGTACAAAGGAAAAGGGGAAAAAGAAGTGTGTGGTAATCATAGGGACATTTGCCTTCCTAGTGTAATATGACAGGTATGTGGCAGGATACTTATTGACAGAGTTAGGGAAATAACAGAGGAATTAGTTGGAGAAGAACAAGGAGGTTTTAGGAAGTGAAGAGATTGTGTAGATCAGATACTCATTCTTAGATCTTTAGTAGAAAAGTTTCTAGAGAAGGGAAAGAAGTTGTATGCAACCTTCATGGATTTGGAGAAAGCATATGACAGGGTGGATAGACAAGGGTTGAGGAAAGTATTAAGAATATATGGAGTAGATGGGAAGTTGTTGAAGGATGTGAAGAGTATGTATGAAGGTGCTAAGGCTGCAGTGTGTATGGATTGTAAACTGAGTGAATTTTTCTGTTTGAAGGTTGGATTGAAACAAGGATGTGTCATGTCTCCATGGTTGTTCAGTCTGTATATATATGGATGGGATTGTGAAAGAGATTCAAGGTAGGACAGTGGATGTTGGAGTGGCCCTAGTGAGAGAGGGCAGTGTTTGGAAACTCCCTGTACTGTTGTTTGCAGATGATACTGTGTTGTTAAGTGAAGACGAAGGGGAGCTGCAAGGCTTGGTAGATGAGTTTGGGAGAGTGTGTATGAAATGGAATCTAAAGGTGAATGTAGGGAAGAGTAAAGTGGTCCTCGAGAAAAGTGAAGTCAGTGAATGTACATTGAGATTGGATGGGGAGGATATGGAGAATATGAGTGCATTTAAGTACTTGGGTAGTGTGATGAGTAAGGATGGAAGTTTAGAGGGTGAAGTGCTTGAAAGGGTGCAGCAGGGGAGAAAGGTTGCTGGTTCCTTGAAAGCAGTGATAAGAAACAGGGAAGTGAGCATGGAAGTGAAAAATCTACTACATGATAGTACAGTATTGTGATACCAACTCTAACATATGGAAGTGAAGCTTGGACCTTGTTGGAGGGACAGAAGTCAAGAGTGAGAGCAGTGGAAATAAGTTATTTGAGAAGAGCATGTGGAGTAAGATGGGAAGACAGACTGACAAATGACGAAGTGAAGGAGCATTGTGGTGTGGATGTGGATGTGATAGGAAGCGTTAGGAGAAACACATTAAGGTGGGTTGGGCATGTGGAGAGGATGGAGAGTGAGAGACTGATGAGGAGAGTGTATGTGAGTGAGGTGGAGGGGGGGAGAGGGAGGGGGAGGCCAGGGATGAGATGGAGGGATGGAGCGGAGAGGTATATGACAGAGGGGGATGTGAGCTGAGAGCATGGCAGTGAAATGGCGGGGGACATGGCGACATATGGAGGCTATTTGTTTGTGGCCACCCCTTATGGGATTAAAGCATCTGGCAATAGATAGGTAGAAGTAAACTTGAAAGTATGTAAGTAATGCAGTATGCCTACCACTGTACTGCAGAAGAGGGGGAGGGGGAGGGGAGGTGGAGTCGGAGTCAGAGTCGCAACCTTTAAATTTCCTGGAGTTGAAGTCGGAGTCAAAGTCAGAGTCGGAGTCGGAATTTTTAAAATCCAACTCCAAACCCCTGGTTGGAACCTTATTAAACAATATGATACAATACAATACGTTCCTGTGGATACCGATGTTACACACTTACCATAGTCTTATGGGCAGCTTCAGTAAATTAAATTTAACTTGAGTAGTTTATCAAAGCAGGGTTTGGGTATTAGCATACTGTTGATTCAGTTTAGCCTCTTAAAGCATATGCATAGAATCTGAGGTACCATGTCGTTGTTGCTGTTTGACAGATAATTGTCATAGGAACTAAGATTATTTTTGTAGGCCCTAGTGGCTTTTTGTCATCAGTATTTTTGTTATACAGTATAGCCTAATACTGTACCATGATAAAAATTTTAAGGATAAAATCAATGAATCAGCTGAAGTTGAAGAAGACTTATTTACTGGTACTTAGTCTTTATTTAATGATTCACAAATCACTGCTGTACCTGTATTTGGAAGCTGTATGAAGTGTCGTACACAGTTAAATGTATATTGTACTGTCATAAGTTCTTGTAATAAGTCACATTTTTTATACTTATGTTTCCTGTTAACCCTCTTGTTACTGGAAGACACAAGTTGTGTCCAACTGCAGCCAGGTATTCAGCACAGACACCTTCACTGTGCAGGACCTCATACACCCAAACCTCCCCTATACAACCACATGCCAAAGTTTTGACTATTGTCCAACCCACAGTTTTGCTTCTGCTTCTACACTTCTTTTTCTCCAATACTCCTGAATAGTTGTACAGTACTTTCTGTTGGTTGTATAAACAAGACTAACAGAGGCAAAATAAATAGTTATTTCATTCAATCTTTTCCTTACTTCACTTTTTATTAAGACAGAAATTTACAAGTTTCAGAATACAGTACTGTGCTGGAGAAAGTTACAGATAATTTCTTTCCCAGCATAAATGTAAAAAAAGGTCACTGTAGCTCAGTTAGAAACAGCATGAAAAAAAGTTACCCTAACTCAGGCTTCAGGAGCTGCTTCTCACAATGATGAAAATAGTTTATACACTTTATTTTCCTGCCGATGAGGCATTCTCACAGCTCCAGATGGCAGAGGAATACACAAGCAGCATTGCCATGCAGTGTTACCAAGCAGTCAAACCTGAAAATCAAAGCAATCACTTCTATAAACATGCACACGGATTGCTGTTTCATTCAACGCACCCTGCGTCATTTGGTAACAAGTGGTTGGGTTTTGGTTGGACACTATCTGCTTTGAATGATAATGAGCAATTGGAATAGGCACCAACATCTTTGTCACAAGAGGGTTAAGTATAATAGTTACAGTAAATTGGATATTTTGTACTCCGGTCATAAAATGCTACACGCTCCAATCCAAAAAGGCCGACGCATGCAAGCGTGTTGCAGTCTTCAAAAACGAAAAAAAAAAAATCCAATGCTTCCTATAAAGCAGATTTTGCCAGTTGCTCCAGCTAACAGTATCATTTATATGGAAATTACTGACACATCATTGATGCATGTTGAGGACTTCCAGAAGGCGGAGTTGTCTTGGCCAGTATGAAGTGATGTACAAATCCTCTAACATCACTATACACTAATCCCTCGGTTATCAAGCATAATTATTACCGAGCTTAGTGCATGATAACAAAATTGAGCACAAATGAAAGCTCATAGCTTTGGGATTTACCCCAGCTGGTATCAGGCACCCCAAGTGCATGCCCAAATTTTCCCTTTTACAACAATTTAGACCCACCGAATACATACATTCTGTAATGGGAAGTACCAGAAGCACACACAGGCATAGTTAGGTTTATAAAAAGTAATGAAAAGGGTACAGTAAGAAAGAAACATATACCACAGAGGGAGAAAATGGGATTAAAGTCAGATGTTCTGAGGCTAGGGGGTGGAGAGTTAGTGGTCTCCACCACCTGGGATTAACTCCTTGAGTAGGGACTTATTTTTTAATCTCTCAGAACCATCAGAAACCACAAACAGCATCATCATTGTCAGCAGAAACCATCTCAGGCACACAATAAAGATATATTTGAACAAGAGTGCAGATTTTCATCTCACAGTGATAAACTGCTGTAACCAAGTGGACTGAAACCAAGAGATCATTGTATATGCAGTGATGGAAATGAAACCAGTAGCCTTGGTAGCACTGTGGGAACACCAATTAGCTCACCATGCAGCATGTGTCCCCCTGATGTAATCTTTCGTCAATATGTTTATATTCCTTGTGACTTTAAACTATTCTGTATCATGGTGATATGGTTAAGGATGGTGAATATGAGTGATAAGACATACTGGTAATTAAAACAGTTATAAAAGTTGTGGTATTGGTTATAATGTAGTGATGTAATTTTCTTCCTACCCCAACTGAGTCATTATCCGTACATGACAGTTTAGGAGTGTACGGTACATTGCACCCAATCAAAGGGAAGAAAGAAAATCAGATCATGTGGTTTGACAGATAATGAATCTGAAATAATGGAAAAAAATAAAATGAAAGAAAATTGGCATTGATATGGGCAAAAGAGAAGTCTGTTGTGAGTGAAGACATATCTCAGGTTCAGCAATAGGTCAGGAGAAAAGAACACCTCTGTATTCCCATCTGCTGCTGAGTAGGGAGCAATTACAATGAATAAGGTGAAAAGAGTTCTCCTGACACCTACCAGAAAAGGACACCTTTGTATTCCCATCTGCTGCTAAGGAGGGAAATTTACAAGGAGTAAGGTGAAAAGAGTTCTCCCGACATTTACCAGACAAACCCAAAAGACATGCTAGTTAAATAAAAGTCCCATCTCTGTTTCTCACTCCAGTTTTCATTAATGCCCAGAAATATGGCTTAGAAACAAGAATTTCCAAATTAATATTTTCTTCTGTCTTCCAAGAAATTAGCATAGCAAATCCAGGAAGCATATTCATTGATTTATGTTTTCATGTGCCTTCATAATATTATTTTGTTGGTACCTCTGTGTCTTTATGGACCATCTCCTCTGAGTGATGGTCTGTACAAAATGTTTTCCCCCCCCCCCCAGAACGCTCCAAATATTGCATTTACCTCAACTGTAGGTTTAAACAGGGTCAGCTACCACAAATTTCATCAGCAGGTGTTGTTTCTTTTTTTTCAGTGTCTTCAGATTTTATACAAATACAGTATTTCTCCACTATTTTTCCACTAGTAGTATGATCCAAGGCAACTCCACTCTACTGTATATTTTTGAGCCAGCATTCATGTGATGAATTGGTCTTACAGGAGGACAAATCACGAGTGGAGATCTTCAAGGAGTATGCCAGGAAGCACCGGGAGAGCATGTGGAGCCCGTTCCTCAACCTCCTGACTCGGCCAGATGCCTTCATCACCAATATGACAGCTCGTATTGTGGCCAAGCTGGCATGCTGGTCGCGTGACCCCATGGACGGCTCAGACCTCACTTTTTACCTCACTTGGCTTAAGGATCAGCTGCGCTCCCCGGTCAGTCTCACTTTCGTCATGATTGTTTTCTTCAGTTACACTCTAAATTTCATTTTTTATTTTTTACCTTAGTTCTTAACTATACTCACTCAGTTACAACTCATATAAAATCAGTATTGAACAGTGCCTTGCTGTTGAAATTTCTTCATTAAGGATCAGCTGCACACCCTGGTCAATCTCACTCGTGCTATCATTGTTTCATTCTAATATACACTGATTGTTTTACATTCAGGTCACCTCCACTTAAATCTAATTTCCATGCCAGTTACTACTATCTCATAATTTTTCTGATTTGCACTTATTATTGTACACTCAGCTTACCTTTACCAAAATCAAATTCCTATGCTCGTTACCGCTGTTTCATTAAGTTTCACTGTACATTGCACTTATATTTTCTACCAAGCTTCTCTTCACAAATTATTAATTAATAACATGGCACTGCAACATTCATGTAAATCTACTTTTCATACCATTACATATAAAATGCAAATGAAACCAGGCTGTTAAATTTCTTCCATAAGGATCAACAGCACACCTTGATCAGTCTTATTTGTTACTATTGTTGTGTTAAGTTTTACATTAACTTGCAATATGTGCAGGTATTTTGCACCCAGCTTTATCCACTTAAAACTGCTTCTCATACTACTACATTCTTAAGGATCAGCTGTGTACCCAGTCAGTTCTACATTCTTACCGGTGTTTCATCCAGTTCTATTTTAATTTATAGTAATTTACACCAAGTTTAATAATCCACCACACCTTCAGTAAAATTCCATATTGTTACCTACCCTTAGTTAATCTCATGTTGTTACCTACCTTCAGTTAATCGCATATTGTCACCTCTTCTTCACCCTAGATGAATCCGTTATGTAGCAAACCTTATTTTCATCCAAACACTTACTTTAGGCAGATTTACTATTAGCAGCTTTAAAGTTTCTTCTTAACAGTTGAGGTACCAGTACCCATACAGACTGTAAAGTATTTGAAGATATGCTGAGTACAGCCATTTCGTTCCTTAGACTTCTTGTATTTTCTATTTTTTGTGTGTCAGTGAAGGATTTCTTGTACCTAGAAAAGAGAACAGGACCTCCAGTGGCATATTATGTTCTTAGCTGCATTTCCACAGTTACTGCTTGTTCAGAGTTTGTTTTATTTTTATCATACTGTAGAGAAGCTGAATTGGTTTGAATAAGTCACAGTCTCAAATCCTTGTAATCTTTACTTTTGGACCTTGTTAAGCATTACTTGAGGTTGGGGGTTCCAGATAGAAAGGCTGTTTGATTCTGAAGATATAGTTTAAAGGAGAAAGCAAGACCCTGACATTTATTTTACCACTTGTGTCATAGGAGGTGTGAGGCTGCTTGCATCACAGATACTGAGCAGTAGGGTGACTACATTCATTTGTCAAAACACTATAGTGAGAGATGGTATCAATTTTTCATCCCCTCAGTGATGTGTGGATAGTACCTTTGCCTTCTCATGCCGAGGGAGTATTTCTTCCTATCTCTCTATAGCCAGACACCATAATCCCATAAGGGGTGCCTGTTTGTCTTTGAGTTAGTTGTTTTATGGGGTGAATGGGGCACTAACTGTCTGCCAGCCCACTTGTTGAGTACTTGCTGACCCAAATGATTTCCATCATCAGGCATTATTACATGGTTTAATCAGTTATTATTCTTTGGATAGGTTGTTGTACAGTCTTGTTATGTTCTGAGTTAGTCAGAGGTGCTTCATCCACCCACTTGATATTTTGTCAAGTGTTCAATCATGGCATCCCTCAGTAAGAAAACTTCAATACCTATTTTGCTATTTCTAAATATAAGTTCTAATTACAATTATTGTATGCAGCATAACTGGAATGCTTTGTGCAGTATTTCAGTGATATATTTTAGTTTAATTCTTTAATTAGTTTCTGGTTTGTAGTAAATTCGTACATACTATAGGTCCAGTATATTAATGCATACATACATACATACATACATCATCTAATCCTATGTTGCCCCATGAGAAGTGTAGGAGCCTGGGGCTAGGGAACTTGGTCCTGACATTTAACCCTCTCATACATGTGGGCTTGGTAAAAAATGCAACCACTCACACTTCAATGCACGTTGCGTCCAAGTGAACTCCAACCACTCACACTTTTTCAACACAGTTTGCATCCAACCATACAGGTTGCGGTATTTTTTCACCATGATTTTTGGTTGTGTAATTTAACTTTCTCCCCTGCCCTTGTTTATAACTGTATTGTTATGAAACTGCTACATGTTATAAATGAATAAATAATCTTCCTAATGAATGAAGAAAAAATGATGAGAAAATAAATTACCATATTTTATTATTCATTCATTTGGGGATGTGGAGAGTGAAAGACTGACGAGGAGAGTGTATGTGAGTGAGGTGGAGGGGGCGAGAGGGAGGGGGAGGCCGAGGATGAGATGGAGGGATGGAGTGGAGAGGTATATGAGAGGGGGGGGTGTGAGTTGGGAGCGTGGTAGTGAAATGGCAGGGGACAGAGTGACATGGAGACGATTTGTTTGTGGCCACCCCATTCGGGATTGAGGCGTCTGGCAATAGATAGATAGATAGATAGACATTTATTCAACACTGATTCCTCACAGATATATGAATATTTCGTTATTGGTTGTTGAGAGAAAGTTGTAGAGCATTCAGCAAGTATTGATAAAATGTTTATATACTGTATCTCCAAAAAATTGGCATTGAATAAGTGAGTGAACAAAAAAATATGATAATTTTTTTTCCTTTTTTCTTCTTTCATTAGGAAGATCGTTAATTCATTTATAACATGTAGTAATATCATAACAATACAGTTACAAATAAGGGTAGGGGAATGAAATGACTGGAAACATTTTATGAAGTTGAACCAGCCACTACTAGAGTGGCTGGGTGTTGTCAAAGACCACAAGATATTTCTTTTCCGTATGCCATAAAAATCTTTCTGATAGAGCTAGAAGTGTCATTTTTATGAAAATCATTTCAAATAAATGCTCAACAACTTTCTTTCAAAAAGTGTTGAAGAGATGTTTTTATATCTGTGAGAATTCAGTGTTGAATAAATGAGTGAATGATAGAATATGGTAATTTTTTTTTTTTTCCATTCATTGGGAAGATCATTTCTTCATTTATAACATGTAGCAATTTCAAAACAATACAATTATAAATCAGTGCAGGGGAGAAAGTTGAGTGGAAACATTTTCTGATGTCACGCACATCGCTGACTGAGGGGTGTGTAGTGTGTAAGGTCTGGGCCAGCCCGTGGGGGTCATGCAGTAATTGGAAGTGGTTGGATGCAGGTTGTGTCGAAAGAGTTGTTGAGGGTTGAGATGAAAGTGACAGCCTCACTCATGCATTACATGAGCAATAAATCCCAACTACCCCTTGGATATAAACCGACACAGGCTCAATCCGGTTGGAGTTTCTTAATTACCCGCCAAACTACCAGGCGCCATAGTTTGGTTATATGGTTACCACCCAGTGTAGTAAATGGTTTCCTGGTGTACAGGAAACCATTTGGCTTGTCACTCAGTGTAGAGTCACTTGTAGACAGAAGGAAGTGGAAAGAGAGAAGGAAGGAAGAGAGGAAAGGGCAGGCACCTAAGAGCAGCACTACATTGAGTGAGTGAATGGTGAGCACCCCTACCTACCACCATATAGTCTAATAATAATTTGGTAAATGATGTTTTAACTAAATAGCTGCATTAATCAAGTAGCTACAGTATCTACTCTTTTTACATTAATTTATGTAACCTGAGCATTTTTGCAAAATACTGATAGTTGTCTTAGATTTTTAAAACTTGTAAATCAGGTTTACACTGAGAGCACCAGAAAATGTCAGTAGCAGTGTTTCACTTCTGTTGCACATTTTAGTTTACTTTGAATGTGCTGTAATCTTTCCACTTTTATTTTGGCCTAAAGTTGCCATCCCCATCTTCATTGTCAAGCTGTAGCAAGGGTCAGGAAGAGGTGCTTTGGAAAGGATTTAGAGCTGTAGTGTCATTTTATTCTGCCATTGAGCTACTGAGTATAGGCTGCAAAAGGACACAGATTTCTCAAGTTAAGGTGGATGAAGTGTAATAGTCTGCTAGAATTCTGTAATTAGTAGATTCTTTTAGTGATGACTGTATTCAGTTAAACATACAGTTGGCTCAGTTAATTCATATACATGTGTAAGTATAGAGCAGGGCTGCACATCTGACAAAGGTGTGTAGCCAATATCTCCTTTCCAAATGCATGATATAGCCACATCAGTTGCCCTAGCAAAGCCATGGTTTAGGAAGAAAGTTTTTGTTACACTGTTGCCAGAGCAGTTTCCATCCCCTTGACAGCAAGAGCCTCACTAAGCACTGTCCTTTTTAGATCCTCTTTTTTGCTTCTAAGTTATTTAAAAAAAAAAAAGATGATAACAGTTATTAGTTGGTACCTTCTTCACATGGTGGCACTGATCTAACTTGGTAACTCCACTCCAACTTATACCAATGTTCCTTATTTCCCTCCCTTTCCCACAAGAGGAGGATGGTGGGTTGCAGGAGGAGGAGGAGAACTTAGCCTGCGGTCCACTGGGTTCACATTTCAAACAAACCTCTGGCAACAGCCACTGCTATTACAGTACTGGTTCTGTGGAAAAAGCTGTGATCTTTAGGAACATCCCTTATGTACAGTGAGGACTAACTGTATTTACAAGTGTCAGAAAATTAAATAAGCCAACTGTATCTCATCAGTCTTCCTGGATTTTATAGAAATTTACATATTATATATAGAGTTTGAATTAATCAGACAGTGATACTGATTACACTGTCAGCTGTGTATCCACTGTACAGTACAAGTATCCAATTTTCTTTACAGATTATTGTACTGTATCAGCAGTTTATACAGATATTAACTGATTTTTGTAAAATAGACATTAATGGAGATGTATCTTCAGTGGAACAGCTCATTATTTCCTATTATTCTGATGGATAGCACAGGGAAGCATTAATTCCTCATTTAATTGGCATAACAGAAAAGAAGTGGGAAAATTGTGTCTCTAAAACTGTCAGCATCACGAGGTCATCTGAGTGTGAAGCCCCTGGAGAGTGTAAGTCCACAAACACACACTCACACACACATACACAACTAGCCATTCAGGTTGCTGGTAGACGTGTTGGTTATGTAGTGTTTGGCTTGATGATGGCTTGATAATGTACTGTAGCTAAGCATGTGCTTCATTTATGCATTTGAGTTTATGCCTCAATTAGAGATGTACTGAACCATGATGCCAGGTCTTGCATAGTACTGTATGTAGTATTCATGACATGATGTGTATTTGAAAACAGAAATCCTGCAACAAACCAGTTGGACTGCTAAAATGTCATATTTTGATTTTGTATTTAGTTCTATCTTTCCCTGTGTTCAAGGGGGGGGGGAACACCAGTGTTGCAGAACTTATGTTCATAACCGTACCTTTATGCAAGATCTTTATACAGTATTGTTTCCTGCTGTTCAGTATTGAACTATGATTATTTAATGTGATTTACATTTCTTCATGTTTGAACAGATAGTTTTTTTTAAAACCCCTGCATATTTATATGTATTTCTTTATTTCTCTTATATTTTCCTTCTCAGATATCCAGTTTAACATAAACCATACTGCTACACACAAGCTCCTCTTATACTGTAGCTGTATTTCATGCCAGTGTACAGGTATATGTGTGAATGCCTCTAACATGGACTTTGGTGATGGGATGTCTAGTGCAAAAATCTCTGGAGCTGCATTCATCCTGTTTAATATAACAGTACAATACCGCAAGTAGTGTGCTAGGTTTAAATTCTAGTGAAACTTGTTGATGATCTGTTCAGTCAAAAGAATCAGGCTTCCATACCTCTATAACTTTCAGGGGAAGGGGGGCTTGGAATTCTCAGACACATCTTTGGTCAGAGTCAGATTTTTAAAAGTTGAATGTATAAGCATCATGTGAAATAATATATATAAGGCAGTAATGTCATTGCCAGTCATACATACTTTATTTAATTTGCTATGTTGTATATTTGTATGGTTTGATTGTTACTGGTACAGAATATAATGCTGGTGTTGCTAAAGTAGTATTTCTAAATTATTACTATCATGACTGCCATCATCATAATTGCAATAATGTACCCTGTATAACAGAATCTTTGTTGGTTTATGCAGAATAATGAATATATTCAGTCAGTGGGTCGTTGTCTGCAAATGATGCTGAGGGTGGAGGAGTACCGCACCATCTTCTACCAACTAGATGGAGTTGTCACGATTGTCCAGGTAAAGTACAGCAAGTCATCATGTCACCATTTTGGGATAATCATTTTTTGCCATCAACCCCATCAGGTGGATGATGTTTTATGTGTGTGTGTGTGTATATCTATCTATCTATCTATCTATCTATCTATCTATCTATCTATCTGTCTATCTATCTATCTA
>JAGKTI010000567.1:105222-127187 GCA_018397915.1 Birgus latro | reverse complement strand
TTTTCTTTTTTAATGTGTCCAATTCTGGGCAAAGACTTCAGGGCCTACTGTCTTCAAAGGCCCAGTAGTCCTCTTACACACCTTCACATATCACCACTTCGGCGCTAACACCCACCGTCCATGGATGCATGCTAGGGCTATCACATACCGGATTGGTGTGCTGGTATTGTTTTGACAGACCCCTAACGATTTTATCAAACTGAAGTAACAGGAAACCATGTGTAAATACCATCACTGTTTACCCTCTTACGATGGCGTCAAGTATGGTACTGTAACCTACTGTATTTTTGCTGCCATCAGACACAACTACAGTACAGTAGTACAGTATTGTGATCGAGTCTGCTTCTATGTACCAACTCCAGAGAATTTAAATTAAAAAAAAAAAAATCATTATAGCATTAGTTAGACATTAGAAACTACAGTAAGTCCTCATTATAATATAAATAACTTACAGGTATTTTATAAAATTTCTTTTGTATTATTCAACAATAAAATACAGAATACTTCCTTACAGTTCAAGTGAAACTTAGCTTCAAACAATAAAGTACCAGTGCTACATACAAAGCTGATTAGCCAGTTTTCCCAAATTTACAGTTGCAGCTGTAGCTATGGACAAAGACAATATTCTATTTATAGAACACATCTCTGCGTGTGAGTGGAGTGGAAAACGCAGGGGGAGACTTAGGATGAGGTGGAGGTGTGAGTTGGAGGGAGGTAAGCCTGATACAAGACAGGGTAACATGAATATCATCTGTTTATGACCGCACCATCTCAGATTGAAACATCTGGCTATATATATACAGACTGAGAGATAAACTGATCCCTGACTTATAATGAGGACTGCCTGTAAAAACCAACATAAAGCAATTTATCAACACTCACATGCTTTGAAGGCAGCACTCTCATCACCCGCAGCTCTCAAAGTATCTACAATGACATCATAGACGACACCCGAGGAGTTGATGGTTCCAAAGATGATGCCATTGCAAAGGAAGGATGCAAATGCCACCAGCCACGCCCTGCATCCTCTGTCAGGTGGGGTGAACGCCAGGACATGGGCTGGGACGTCATAATTCTCCAACGCAACTTTCTCTGCCAGGCTCGGGTCCATTGCACAGGCACCATCTGGCATTCCCTGGACTATGTGGCCATTCTCCATGCCTGTTGTTTCTTCTGCGGGCCTGATCTCGGTGTTATCCGGCCTATTGGGTTCTTTGGTCTCTCTGGGGGCAAGGACAATGGCTCCTGCCCCACCTTCATCCTCCATCAAACCTTTTTCAGCTTCCCCTGTCACTGCCATTTTAGACTATATTAACTTGGAATAATTGGGAATAACCTTCTTTCCCTTGTTCTGTAACTTGTAATCACGTTGCTGTGCAGCCGATGACTATATTAACTTCTGAACGCTTATACTCCTCAGTTTCATAACTCTAACGATATTTACCGTACCTGGAATAACCTTTCCTCCAAGTTCTACAACTTGAACTAAACACCTTCTTTCCCACGTTTTATAATTTTTCTACATTATCTTGATATCACAAAATACTGAACTGCTCATATGGATGAATTATACAGTACAATATTTACATATGGAAAAGTAAGTTTCATGGGACCATGCAACAGCTACCATCTGTTCTGGACCCTCTTTCTTTTTTATATGCTACCATATGTTGAGTACTTGTAGTTCTGCATTATCATTTAGTTCTCTATTTAAATATCTCAAGCTCTTATGGTTGCTATAACACACTAGTTTCACATCAGAGTTATCACATCCAGCTAAAGCATTGGCACTATATATTTTAGAGATACTTTATTCAATGAATTACTCAGAAATTCGCATGCTCAGACGTGTATATGATCAATTTTATGCTTTTAACAATATATTGAATAAAAAGCTTCCTTAATAAAGCACTAGTCATCTGTTATCATTCCTTTCCTTTTTATAACTGTTTCAAACAGTGAATCATGGATTTTAAGTCTTACATTCTTAAATATTTTCAAGTGGCACTGAAAAACCTCCAAAATATACCCACATCAGTTTGGCAGAAGTTTTGATGTCACAAACCAAGTACCATGCACACACTTATTCCTAAATGCACAGTCTAGGTCCTCCTTTTGGAAACAAGACATCAGTTACCAGGATGGCAGCTATTGGGTTACTGTATAGGCTTATACGAAGTCTGTATGAACATAAAGTACAATGGTTGTACAGTAAACGTTTTTTTCACTTAAAACTATGGCAGCTAAATTTCAGCTATGTTACCAATACTGATGATGTCTGTTATGATTACACTATGCAGTGGCTGCAACTGTTCTTCACTTACAAATACGGAAGATACATTTCATACATATTAATGTGCATGTGAAGATAAGCACTGACTAGTACATCACCGGGACTGGAAGAGACAACACACAATCCTGGCCTGAAGACGCTGTGGTGAGAGGGTTCCTTACTGCCTCATGGTGAGCTGCAATACATACAGATACAATGTTGTAAGCTACTTTGTATAAACAGCATATAAAAGACATGAAACAGCAAAATTCCACTTTTCACTTATTGAGACAGATGGACAGGGCACAATTCATTCCTTAAAAATTATATAGTATTTTGAGAAAATGAAAGACGTCTCCAGGATCAGATTAATGCCTCGACACTGAGAAGAACGACAGATACAGTACCTATGTCTTCCCTGCACATTACACTGTTCTTGTGGCCACTGATAAAGGTATGAAAAGTGCAGAAACAAGAAATATAAAAGGCACAGAAACAAGAGACCATTTGGGAGTAAAGTCAGAATTCTAGATACATTGCTAAATTCTACTCTGTACTCACAAAATGTTTGCAGCTGCTGGAATGTGGTCATGGGTATAAAACTCTGAACCTTCTATCATCCCAAATGCTCTCTTGTTTCTGTGCTTTTTACAAGTCTTATTTCTGACTTTTTTCATCTCTACATCTTAACAATCATTTTGGATTTTTTTTTTTTTAGTTTATGATCTTTTTATGGATGCTAGCTACCATTTGTTATATATTACTAGCACATAAGGGCTACATTCCCTTAGCACCAACGCCAACCTACTTTTCCCCAATGGATCTGTTCCTGCCTTGAAAAAATTTCCCCCAAGGATCTGTTCCTGCCTTGATAAAATTTCCCCCATGGATCTGTTCCTGCCTTGATAAAATTTCCCCCATGGACCTATTATGATCCTAAGACCTGTTTTCCCCCTTGGACCTATTCTGCTCTCAGGGCCTATTTCCTCCTTCGATCTATTTTAGTCCATGGACTGATTTTCCTCTATGGACCTATTCTGCCTTCAGAACTTATTTCCCCCCTTGGACCTATTTTCATCCATGAACCTATTTTGTTTCTTGGAATTGCTGAATTTTTTCTCCCAAACCTGTTTTCCCCATGCACCTGTTTTTCTATGGACTACATGTTATTTTGAATGTTTGATCCTCTCGTGGTCTCATTTTTAGAACTGTACAGTTGTATGCTGATGATTTGGTGTTGATTGCAGAGAATGAAAAGGAGGCGGAGGAAAGATTTAAGAAGTGGAGAGATGGTATGGGGTACGGGTGCAGATAAAACAAAAGTGATGATATCTAGGGTTGGTGGCGGTGCAATCAGAGGAGAGGGAGAGTGGCCACGTGCAGTTTGCAACAAGGGTGTGGGAAGTGATTCCATCTTGTGTAGTGTTTGTGATAAATGGGTGCACAAGAGATGTAGTGGTATTGGAGGTGGACTGCGAGATGATGCTGATTTCATGTGTGCGGCGTGCCGGGGAGCGCAGGTGGAGATTGTTAGGCGTGAGAGGGTTGAACTTGCAGGTGAGTCTCTTGAGTGTGTGGAGGAGTTTTTTTTATTTGGGAGACATGTTATGTGCAGGGGGTGGGGCTGGAGTCAGCTCGGTTGCTGGGGTGAGAGGTGGTTGGAAGAAGTTCAGGGAGCTGTTGCCTCTCCTGACATTGGGAGGACTCTCCTTATGTGCTAAGGGGTCTTTGTATGCAGCATGTGTTGGGAGTGTGATGCTGTATGGTAGTGGGACCTGGGCAGTAAAGGAAGAGGATATTCGCAGGTTTGAACATACAGAAATGACAATGATTGGGTGGATGTGCAGTGCGTCCCTGCGTGCAAGGCCTGGGGGGGCTGGGTTTACGATGGAAGAGTTCAGAGGTAGGATGGGACTGGAGTGTATTGGTGCTGTGATGAGGAGAGGTAGGCTGAGGTGGTTTGGACATGTGGAGAGGACGGGGGATGATAATTGGGTAAAGAGGGTGAGAGGTGTTAATACTGGAGGGGGGGGGGGGTAGACCGGGAAAGACATGGGACGGGGTCATTAAGTGTGACTTAAGGGTTAAGGGACTGAACAGGGAGGCTGCCAGGGATCGAGCAGCGTGGAGAGCCGCCATTAGGTGACCAAGGCCGATACATGCAAGCATGTTGGAGCCTTCAAAAACGAAACAGTATCAGTAAGAGCGGTAGCACTTACTGTGTATGGATGGCCAAGGTTCAGATGGCATCATGTATGGTATATACATAAGAAGCAGGGACCTACACACAAAGATGCTTGCTAGTCCAGCTTCTGCACATGAACTAAAATGCCTTTGCTGTTTAAGTGCAAAGGTACCATACTCACAAAGCCTTGCTACCTTCATAGGAGGGAATCCTTACATAAAAAATTCTACATCAACATGGGTCCAAATATCAATTGGAGATAAACTTACTGATGACATTACAGGTGAATTGAGAGAGAATTTTCATATATCAGGCCACCAATAACTAGCTCCATACTGACCTCACGTTCATATAACATTTTGTACTTAGAATTCCTTCGCCTCTCAATTCCAAATGTTATGCTCCTTCCTCCCAGGACACCCTGTATATTCCATTCTCCATTTCAATAAAATGGATGCTTTAATCCCTAGAAGCTGACCATGTATTTTACTGACTTATTTTCTGCTACTTCCAGACAATTTTACTGCTTGGGAAAGATCTTTTGCACTGAGAGCGTTCATCAAAGCTAACATCCTAAGACAGCAAGAATAGACCAAATACAGTAACCTGATAGCTACATTATCATAGCAGTGAATCAAAAAGGTCATCTGCAGCTACTGTACCTGTAAAACAATCATGAGAGAGAATGCCACCAATTCCTTACAGCTGCTTGGCCTTCAGTACCAATCCCCCCTCACTCTAACTACATCCTAGCTCTGCCCTGGCTGCTAACTTCCATTCTGTGTACCATTTTTGTTATCTTGGAAAGTCTGCTTTAGGTTAGGTTTGTTTTTTTAGTGTCAGTTGGATTAGTTTATAAATTACATTAGGTTAGTTCAGATTTTTAAAAAAAAAGAAAAAAAGGGGGGGTGGGGAATTACTGTATCATCCTGGGAAAAACTGAACAGTGTAGTGCAATAACAGTGTTACAAAATGGAAATCTCTGCCCTGGCCTTCCTTGGACAGGATATCATTACAGGATATCCAAAGAACTGAGACATTTCATGAAAATATTCTTGGGCTCAGTTTGAGCAATACAGTACTGTACATGCCATTATAAATCAATGAATGATTGAACAATACCAATGTGGGCTCAATTTTCAACCATTACAGAGCTACAATGACTGATGACCTCATGCATGAAAATGGCCTCCCTCATACTTCACACACACATACAAACATCCTTCAACTCCATCCTCATCTCCCATAAAGAGGGTGGACTCCAGAAAGGCAACTTCAGCCAAAAGTCCACTAAGTTTCTGAACAATGATCATTCCTTCATACTGAACTACACAGTATTCATCTAGGCCCCTTAGCATACAAAACTACTGAACTTACTGGACCATCATACTCCCCTTTAACTCTCTCATTACTTGGACAACTCTAGTCCATCCAACCATCCATCATCCAATCCTATGTTGCCCCATGAGGGGCATACGAGTCAGGGAGTAGGTAAGTTGGTGCTGACATTTAAGATGAGAGTGATAATATATTTTATTCCACCTAGATCATGGCGTTTGGCTACAGACAGACACTGATAGCTACTGAGATAATTTTGTTCAGTTATAACAGGTTTAAGAGTCTGATTGCATTAATATGGACTGCATTAACTATCATGTTCTAGATACCTCTTGCATTTGATTCCAGCTAATCTTTGACAATTTCATTCAGCTATGAGTATGATGGCTTGAGAATGTTAATGCTGCCATTATTTATTTTCAAATAATCAGGACAACTTTAGTACTTTATTCCATCTAGCAGTAGACATAATTTCAAGTAAGAATGAATCATAGAAGGCTTAAAGTGATCATAGATATATACAAACACAAAAAAGGTGCCATGCTTCTTCTTACATAATTCCTATCAGTAAGCACAGTAATGCTGTTTACTGTGCTGGGATGGCCCAGATTACAATGATGTCTCATACATAAGACATAAGGGCCTGGGCACAAAAACACTAGTGAGACCAAGCTTTATGTATACAGACTTAAATATCTTCATTATTCTGTGCAGGGGTCAGGGAATGGATAAATTATCCCAAATGGGGTACATGTACACAGACTTAAAGATCTTCATTATTTTATTCAGGGGTCAGGGAACAGGTAAATTACCCCATATGGGGTACGGTAACCTAAAACTCTGGGGCAAAATGCATTCGATATATTCCAGTATTGATATTTCACGCAAATGACGTAAATTTTAGTGAAAACAAGATGTAAAACCAGGTACTGTATCATGACAGTTGTGGCTTAGCTGCCATACTATTGACAGATGTGTACACAGACATGGCTAATTTGTTTTTGTTTTTGTGTACTTCGAAGTCTTGGTGTAATTTCATTTTATTCAAATAAATTTTGGGGTAATACAGTACCCTAAAATGATTTCCCAACCTTTGTTTTAATGCACAGGTACTTGCAAAGCCCCACTAACCTCCTTTGAAGTTGAAAACTTCAAAACATCAATTTTGTTCTTTCTTTATCACTTAACTCCAAAACAAAGTCATACTGGTACAGCAGTGTGTTATGCACCCAAACACTTAGTAACAACTGGAAATGTCTCCTAGTAGCATTCAAGCTACAGTGTGAAGTTACTTCCTAAAAACATAATTTGGCACTCAGACGTCATCTTATCAGATACATAAAGCTCCACGGATTCATGGTGCTTCATTACACGGAAGGCCAACAGAGGGAAACCTAGGTCAACAGTGGAAAACAGATCAATGGAAAAGTAGGTTCATGGAAAAAAAAAAAAAAAAAGTCATAGGGAAGAAACAGGCCCATGGGGGAAAAAGAAGTCCATGGGGAACAAACATGTCCACAGGGTAAAGACAGGTCCAAGAAAGAAAAATAGGCCCAAGGAGGGGAAATAGGTCCATGGGGAGGAAAATAGGTCC
Organism: Birgus latro; assembly: GCA_018397915.1. Lineage (NCBI taxonomy): Eukaryota > Metazoa > Arthropoda > Malacostraca > Decapoda > Coenobitidae > Birgus > Birgus latro. The sequence continues at coordinate 119,798 of JAGKTI010000567.1, read as the reverse complement.
ATGGGGAGGAAAATAGGTCCATGGGGAGGAAAATAGGTCCATGGGGGAAAATAGGCCCATGGGGGAAATTGGTCCACAGGATGGCAATGGATCCAAAAAGGGAAAATAGAACCAAGAGGGAAAGAGGTCCAAGGGGGAAGTAGGTCCATAGGAAAAAGGTCAAAGTGGGAAATATGTTCAAAGGGGAAAACAGGTCCACAGGGGATATAAATAAGGGGAAAATTGTTCCACTGGGGAAAAAATAGGGCAAAGAGAGAAAATAGGCCCGAGAGAAAATAGGCCCGAGAGAAAACAGGCCCAAGAGGGAAAACAGGCCCAAGAGGGAAAATAGGTCCAAGAGGGAAAATCTGTCAAAGAATGAACAGATCCTTGGGGGAAAACAGGTATGGTAGGTGTGGGCTGGCACCTTGGGGGTGTAGCCAGAGACATGTTTATGTGCTAGTACAGTACAGTACTGTACAGGTACCGCTATTCGTTATATTACTTGGCAGCTAGATTAAATTTTTTTAAATCATAAACTAGAAAACAAAAATTACATTTAAAAAAATGATTCTAAGATGCAGGGATAAAGATGCAGAAACTGGAGATGTAAAAAGTATATAAACAAGAAAGTACAGTAATTAGGATGTGAGAAGACAGTGTTCTATATCCATTACTATCATTCCACCAGCTACAAACATTTTGTGAATTCAATGTGGAATGTAGTAAAGGGTATAGAACTCTGAATCTCCTCCCATCCCAAATGCTCTCTTGTTTCTGCACTTTTTTCTGCCCTACATGTATCATTTTAAAAGAGAATTTCTGCTTTCTAGCATTACCGTACTGCGTCTGACCACAGTACAGCATACGTCATCATTAATTCTCTCATGATCAGGTCACCTATAGTCTATCTATCCATCTATTGCCAGACGCCTCAATCCTGCATGGGGTGGCCACAAACAAATCGCCTACATATCACTCTCTCCCCCGCCATTTCACTGCCCCGCTCTCAGCTCACATCCCCCTCTCTCATATACCTCTCCACTCCATCCCTCCACCTCATCCTCAGCCTCCCCCTCCCTCTCCTCCCTCTCCCCCCCTCCACCTCATCCTCAGCCTCCCCCTCCCTCTCCCCCCCTCCACCTCACTCACATACACTCTCCTCGTCAGTCTCTCACTCTCCATCCTCTCCACATGCCCAAACTACCTTAACGTGTTTCCACCTATACTAACCTACGTGTCACCTATAGTAACCTACTTTATTCCAGCAAATGTTAAATGGTTCTATACAGCTGAAAGTGAGTCATAAGAGCCTGAGAGTGTACAGTAGCTATAAAAGCCCTAAAACTCAGAAAAAATCCCTGTTAAATGTGAGCGAATAAAAAAGCTCCAAGGAGATGCTAATTTGTTCTACCAAAGGCCAGTGTCACAGTGATTTCAGTTTCCATCAGGCTTAACAAACTTTTAATCCATTCACCATAAAGAGGTTCTCTTTTGTCCCTTTAAATCCGATGATGTATTTTCTTTGTTATTCTTGCAACTTTCAGACACTGATACCAGTACTTAACTGAGGACAGATCTCTAATAATGAATGGAATACTGAGGTTACATATTACTCCTAACATGGTTTTAAGTGCAGTACTGTATCAACTAAGCTGAATAAATGCCTCTTAAGGCTTCAATAATAATTTAGAGATTTTAGTGGCTAGAATGGGTAAAAAAAAAAAAAAAAAATCCTCTCGAGGTAGCCAATACAAAAAAAGTTATTGAATTGAAAGGATTTAGTTAGTAAAATCAGTTAATGTGGTCATAACCTTGGCAGCTGTTACATATTCTCATTCATCATCATCACTCAGTGGTGGATGGGAAGGGAAGCACTATGAACTAAGCCAAATGGTTTCCTGTAATAATACATTGGGTGGTAATCAAGTGCTCCAACTGGATGGGGCACGTTTGGATTTCAATCTTAACCCGCCGAGTCCCACCGACGTACGATGCACGTCGCTACTTTTTTCCCCAGTCAGACCCAACGACATGCATCGTACGTCACGCAATTGCAAGGCCCGTTGTGTGCACATTTTTCAACATTCGTGGGTGGTTTTTGGTAGGCATATTTGGGAGGCCTTCCTTTGCCTGCTGTCAAGTGGGGATACTGCCTGGCCCCACCTAAACCCCCATTCCCCCCCTCCCCCCACCCTGAGCAATTCACCTGTTAGCAGTAACCTAGCCAGTAAAGGTATGTTGCCCCACGGTCTCTCCAATGACGAAATTCACGGTGAAAGTGATTCCTGAGATGGAGGACAAAGAAACGAAGAAGCTAGAGGTGGAAACAAACAGAGTGTGATGAGGTGGTAATGTCGTAAAGGAAGGTGCCATATACTGGGGTTTTGGGTGAGTGAACAATGCTTATAAATGCCTATATTATTGTGTGAAAACCAATATAGACTTGTACTACACATAAATTCGCACCAAATAAATGAAATAAATACGTAATTTAAAGTGGCTTGAATTAGTTAACCCTTCCTTAGTCTGTTTTCTTTAGCCAGGTACCCTGAAGAAGAAAAAAAAGTAAGGTTGAGTGAGACCTGCATCAACATTTTTTACCTCAAGATCACAATTTCTCTATGAATTTTCGATGTTTCTCACCAAAAGCGAAGGTTTCAGCCAAAAAACAAAAAGTCGAAAATCGGTTGGGACCTGGGAGTAGGCTAGGTAAAAAACTGGTCGGGACTGGACGGGTTAAGGGTGACTGGAGTTTAGTGCTCACACAATGATACTCGAGGATGAATGAGGCTGGTCACTTTCACCTAAAATGCAGGGACTGAGTAGACTAGCCCAGGGCCCCTGCATTACTCAGGAGTCAAGCAAGGACTAGATGACATAAATAATAATAATAATAATAATGACAACAGTAATAGTAATAATACATAAAAGTAAGACTAATAATTTATGCAATAAATGGGGTATTTTTCATCAACCTGAGGCAGCCCACTGCAGGACAGTGCTCCTCTAAAATTTCTTTCAAAATCCACGACTGTCATCACTAATCACTGAATAAAGATGAATCCACAATGATGCATTTCAAAAGCCTTTACCATGATATTGAAAAAAAAAAAAAAAAAAAAAATCATGCCACTTAAAGTACTTGGCATTTTTAAATGTGGATGCAGTGCTGTGATACATGGACTACTCTAGAATGTTAGTTCATATATTTTTCTTGTATACATAAGCACTGTATTCTAAAAATACACAATAAATATTAAATCCATTCTCTGTTTAAGGAATTTGCATACTGTACAGTATTTCCATAATCAACAAACCCCAGTGGCCTTATAATATTTTCCGAGCAATGTACAGTACACTGTGTAGGATATGTCAGCAATTATGAGTGTTGGTATGTCTGTTTATCTAGTTATTAACCATTTCACTCTATTGATCTAGTTATCATCATCCCTTCTACCAGCCTATTTTATTTAGACTAACAGATAGTCCAACAGAAAATCAGTTACTGAAGCCTATATCAAATCCTTACAGTTTTTTTTAAAGGCTCTCCTATATTTCAGGCTAACTGACTGGAATCAGCAAAAAAAAAAAAAAAAAAAAAAAATGGACTGAAAAGATTATCATTCATCATCATCATCCAGCAATGTTCAGACAGCCCAAATTTGCTCAATCTAATGGGCCACACCTCCCTTCACTCATCGTTCAAGCCCCCGGAATCCTGGCTCTATCAGATACGCCAAAAACATTCACCACGTTCTGTATGTATCCGATAGAGTCAGATTATAAAGCCTGAAATAAACCATTAGTACTGGTTAACCACAGGCCCCTATGCTCCAGGAGTGGGAATAAAGGATACGATGATAAACCATAACATGACATGAAATAGTAGTCAATGTACGCCAGTATTTAAGATTTTCCTTAAGAGATTACTCAGCATCAACACACTATGCAAATCACGGACAGGCTACACCCCTCCCAGTAAACTACCACCAGCACCATCGCTCATACTGGGTCTACATCCATGGGATAGGACTTATTTCCCTAAGAGCCAGGGATAAGCAGCTGATCATAATTACCTTAATCCTTTTATCCAATGTTGTAATCAGCATCTCATTCTTCTTGCTACCAGACTATGTAATTCAACTGTGGAAATAATCTCACACTTTAATAATATTTATAACCTCAAAACCTCTCCAAAACTAAGTGAAATTATTCGGAGGCACTTTGCATGAATAAAAAACATGTCATCTGATTTCTGAGGTTAAAATATCTAGATTGGGTTGCCTAGCCCTGGGCCGTTACGCTCCTGACGGTGCATATAACAAAACGGACAAACACACGGCTGTACATAAGGCCGGTGCGTTTGTGTAGGCCACGGTCACACATTGGCACTGCAAAGATCAATACTGCCACTTATTTTTGGCACTCCTAATAATTCAAATATCATGGGCACTTAATAGGTGATACTAACAATTATTATGGTATCTCAGTAAGAAGGCCGATGTTAGGTTCATTTGAAACTGCACCAGCAAGGGTCTCATTCATACATGAAAATATACCTCCCATTCCTCTCTAACGGCTTTGGCCAAACTGGTGCACCATATATATATGCCACTTTCACCCTTTCATCTCCACAGAAAGTAGATGCTACAGAACTCACAGTACTGACCGAAAGTATGAATATATCTTGGGCTCTTCTCCCACGTGTGACACTATATTTACCTATATTCTCGTGTTATGGATGGGAAGAGGCACGCACGCGCATACCCTCCCCCTTCGACGTCTGGTTATACACTGTAAACAAAACAAGGGAACGGGATCAGCTGACCGTCTTGACGTTTGGCGGGACCTGTTATTTATTGCGCACAAAAATTAGAACACCCTTATCATATGAAGTCCCATTATGAATTACACCCTTCATGGTTTAAGTACAACATTTTTTTCCCAAAATTTTCTCCTTGACACCATTATACATCCATAAAAAAAAAACCTGTGGGAGGAATGCACCAACCCAATGCACCACCACATTTATCATGCACTGATTCCGGATTATAGTCGTATAAAAACTGTGAATCAAAATACTACACCATAAGAATACAGATTAATGAACAAATTAGGATACGGCTCACCTCTTGTACACAAGTAACAGCAGCCCCTGAAAGGAAGATGAACTGCAGGTGATGAGTACCTGCAACCTGCATCCATCAGGTTTCACGTTTCAGATGAACCTGTAGTTACAACTCCTACTACTACTACCACCACTACTGCTATTACCACTACTACTACTATTAGTAGTATTACTACTACTACTACTACTACCACCTTGATGTAGATAGTGTCCTTGGATACTCAAAAACTACTTTCTTTAGTTATAGCTATGATTGTTAATAAGTGTGAAAATAGGCCTACTGCTTCATGTCTTGAACAAAGAAATAAGAAAATGAGTTTCATATATACAATAATAATGTTATCAAGTCCAGTGTTACATGAGGAATAATTCTTCTTCGGAACAAGCAGGAAATCTATTTGTTGTCAGGTTATGACAATTTTAATCACACTGCATTGCCGTGTGTGACAATGAGCAAGGAGATACAAACGCTTACTCCGCAACTTGCTGGGTATATCAGTACTACACTGCACATTTAACCTAACCTGATGAAGAGCCCTATCCCCTATCAGGTCAGCTGATGGCCATGTGTAGCCAAACTGCAAAGTCAATTAGTGTGTTATCCAAGGAGATTCATTCCTACCCCATACACAATGGTCAACAAATGTCATGAACCCACAGTTTACAGTAATATGGCATAGTTCTGTCATGTGAAAACAAACCTGCTACACTGCAGCCAAGGATACTTATTCCTACCTTATAACCAGTACTAATCAAACTTCATGCAACCATGATCTAGCATTCAAATTGTTGATGTGGCCCTATTCCAGTGGAGAAAACAATTCTATTATGGCCATTCATCCGTATAAGCTGCAAGGCTTGGTAGATGAGTTTGGGAGAGTGTGTAAGAAACGGAATCTAAAGGCGAATGTGGGGAAGAGTAAAGTGATGGTCTTCGAGAGAAGTGAAGCCAGTGAGTGTACAGTGAGATTGGATGGGAAGGAAATGGAGAATGTGAGTGAATTTAAGTACTTGGGCAGTGTGATGAGTAAGGATGGTAGTCTGGAGGGTGAAGTGCTCGAAAGGGTACAGCAGGGAAGGAAGGTTGCTGGTTCGTTGAAAGCAGTGATAAGAAACAGGGAGGTGAGCATGGAAGTGAAAAAGTTGTTACATGACAGTATTGTGATACCAACTCTGACATATGGAAGTGAAGCTTGGACCCTGTTGGAAGGACAGAAATCAAGAGTGAGAGCAGTGGAAATGAGTTATTTGAGAGGAGCATGTGGAGTCACATGGAGAGACAGACTAACAAAAATGAGGAAGTGAGGGAGCATTGTGGTGTGGTTGAGGACGTGATGGGAAGCGTTAGGAGAAACACGTTAAGGAGGTTTGGGCATGTGGAGAGGATGGAGAGTGAAAGACTGACGAGGAGAGTGTATGTGAGTGAGAGGGAGGGGGAGGCCGAGGATGAGATGGAGGGATGGAGTGGAGAGGTATATGAGAGAGGGGGGTGTGAGTTGGGAGTGTGGTAGTGAAATGGCAGGGGACAGAGTGACATGGAGGCGATTTGTTTGTGGCCACCCCGTTCGGGATTGAGGCGTCTGGCAATAGATAGATAGATAGACCTCTGTTGTATTATTTATTTAGTAGAGTATGATGCATATTAGGTTCCTCATTTTAAATTGTTTAAATTATATGGACAACTCTTCATTATAGCCTCAGCCATTGATCTTGGGGAGCATCCACTTGTAGTGGCCAGTTCACTGGGTTCATGTTTAGATGAGCCTCAATATGCAGCTAATACCGTACTACTGTGGTAAACATTATGATAACTGTTTTTAGGTCTTGCTACTCCCAGATGATTTCATTAAATTCAGGAGAACTGCCTAGCAGTGAAGGTATTTAGTGAGGGCTATATCTAGCCTTTCCAGTTAAAAAAGTCTCTTCTCAGTTAAATATAAGTGTCCCTAGGTAACATGAGTATAATATGAAAAAGGTCATGTCATTGAAAGGCTTTATATTAACAGGTTTCTTAAGTAACCTGCAAGAGAATACAATTGTGCACTATTAAAAGATCTGAAGAGAACAGTAGTGTGCAATATCCAGATATCAGCTGGTAAGGAAGAGGTGGTAAGAGAACCTCCTGACGTACAAGAATACAGTTCCAAGCCTCGGCCCTCCAAAACCTCTGAGATATTAAGCCAGTGAGACTGGGGATGTCTTTTGCATTTTATTCTTCAGACTGGTGTATTCAGCTTTGGAGACACTTCAGACTGGAGGGGTTAGACACAGCCTTCATTAACCCCTTCAGTACTGAAAGTTCTTTCTAAGTTGAATGAAATTGACTGGTGGTTGCAAGAATAAATGAAAAAAATAAAAATGCATTATTGGATTGAATGGGTGAAAAGCAAATTTCAAGCAAGCATCTGCTCTGTCAATATTTCTTGTTACATAGTACCTGTAGTTTTGGAATGCCAGGTTAGTTGGAAACTATCGAGACTCCGGCACTGTTGAGTACAGGGAAAGTACTCTAGAAGTGCAAGTATCCATTTACCAGTTGGATTATTGTAACTGGTGGGTAAGTGGATTATGTTAACTGGTGATTGAGTGGATTATTATAACCAGTGAATAAGTGGATTGTGGTAACCAGTGATTACAGTAAGTGGATTATGTTATGTGGTGAGTGAGTGGATTATGATAACATTATCTTGAAGGCTTTATTGTGCACATTTTGCATCGTACATGCTCAGGCCATGGTTTGTGCGTACCCTCTGATCGTACCTCTGGCTGGAAGAAAATTACAGCCAGGGTTTAATGCCGAATGAACACCTGTTGTCCAGTGTTTGGCCGCATCCACACCAAATACCTGGCAGTGCAGGTGGGTGTGGGCAGGAATTTTACACCCCCCCCAAAAAAAAAAAAACATGCCCCACTGGATGCAGGAGGTTGCATGTGAAAACTTAGTGGGAGTTACAGCAATTCAGAACTTCCACCATCAACTATCTGCACCATTAAGAATTTGTCCTGGTTGTGTAATGCTCTATCAGATTACAAGACAAGAAGTTAGCAATGACACTTACTCACGCGGTCTAGCAAAATTTTGTCTGAACTACCAACAATTGCTATATGTTAATTGTGAAAACTCTTGGCTGCAGCTTACTTTCAGCCAAGATTAGACAGTGAACAAAAACTATTGAAAATGAGTGTACCCTTGCTGAAAGCTAAGAGTGTACCTGTACTGTATATTGAAACTTAAACTGTACAGAGTGTTTATTTTGGTACACACTGTGGTATCATTGTTACAAATGTACCATGTATTTGTCCACTTTATTTCAGGATTAGTGTAGGTCATGGAAAAGTGATAGAGCAGTAGTAGTACTAGTTGTAGTTGCAACCCAAGGCTCTTCTGGACATGAATCCAGAGGACCACAAGAAACTAATGTTGCAGCCCACCATCCTTCTTTAAGAGACTGGGGGGTAGTTGAGGGATGTTTGTGTATCTGGGCAGGTCCTTCGTCGTGGTGTATCGGTGCCTCTACAGGAAGACATCCCTCTCTAGCACCAAAGTGATAGAAAGTAGTGTGAAGTAGAAATAGTTGATAGCTATAACTACATGTGATCCAAAAAGCCTCAGGAAGTTGTAACATTGTACTTTTGAATGTAGTTATAATTTAATTGAATTTAGATAAATTTCTGAACAAGCTAGCCATTCTGAGACACTGAAGTTGGAAAGGAATTAACTTGTTTTTGCAGTTGGGTTAGTTTCAGGTCCAAAGAAAACATCAGCCTTGCCATGGCCAGCCTCAGTATGGGGATTCATTATGAGGAAGGATTGTTTGAAATGAATTGAAATGTAGTCTGTTTTACTTCTAACTTTGCTGATATTTTGTTGCATTCAGATGTCGTCATATGAAAAAGCTTGCTATTCGGTGAGACAGATTTATACTTTGGGCTTAGTACTATCACAATATTTTCTCATTGCAAGTAGCCTTTTCTAACATTATTTATTTCTATAACTGCCACAGTAAATTACTGAAACAACCAATTATAATTTCCATTGCTGTGTATAGGAAAGAGATCCTACCTCATCCCATCCTTAGGTGAAAAAAATAGAAAGGTGATGATGATGATGATGCCTGTAATGTGGAGTTTCTAGCTCCCTCCATGTATGTTACCAGTTGTATGGAAGAAGCAGTGGTAAAGTATTTTTGAACACTTCCCTGATGTATGTAAACTGCTTATAATTTAATTTTTCCATGTTTGCTTCCCTTCTGTTTTTAGCACTACCCGTGCAGTACACCAACACCAGTGAAATCATCTATACTCTTTTCACCTTAATTTGGCCCTAGCCTTCATCCTTATATTTCTGATTTCACATAGCTGAAAGGCAGGACCAGAATATACTGTGGCTTGACATCCTTCCCATAGCATATCTTTGTGATTCATCTTATTCTAGTGTTAATCTCCTGTTACAACTTTGTATTCAAGATGGAGAGTCTGCAATTTTAGGCCAAGTAAAAGGGGTATAGTAGCAACAAGAAACACTGTAAAGGACATCACCTGGATTTAGTGAGTTGAAAGTGTTTTCTTGCTACTTGCAGGTGATTTATTCAGCTGTACTTATTTTACTCTAACTTGGCCATAATTACCATCTCTCCATCTTGAATAATAGATTAACACTAGATTATGATGCTAGTCATGAAGAGGTGTTATGGAATGGATTTAGAGCTGTAGCATTGTCTTATTTGCCATCAAGCTGAGGAAAATAAACTTCAAAAGGATGAAAATCTGGGTCAAGTAAAGGTAAAATGGGTATAAAGAAAGCTCTTTCATATTGGGAAAGGGTTATTGAAGGCTGTCTCAGAGTCCTTCAGTTCAGAATATCTGTTTTTAACCTGAATGAAATAATCTGGAAATAGAGACAGTTAAAATCCTCTTATTCAAATCTCTCTGATTTGAATGAAATAATCTGGAAATAGAAACAGTTGAATATAAAAGATATCCTCAGGCTGAAGGGGTTAATTGGCAATATTTTTATCATCACTAAACTCGGTTGCAAAATATGTCATAACAAAAACATGGAGAGAGCATTATAGCCGGTTGTTGAATGAGGAGTTTGACTGGGACAGGGAAGGTTTGGAGCCAGCAGATCCAATATTTTGCCCTTGGCATTTGATTGTCACTGCTACTGTGAGTGGAGCAATAGGCAGGATGCAGGTGGGGAGGGCAGTGGGTGTGTCTGGGTTGACTGCTGAAATGTTGAAAGCCTCAGGAGATAAAGGAGTGAGGTTAGTCACTGACCTGATAAATATGATTTTATATGAGTGTGTTGTCCCAGATGATTGGCTGAAGAGTGTAATTGTAAATGTGTACAAGGGGAAGGGTGATCTCCAGAGGAAATTATAGAGGCATAAAGCTGTAGACCAGATAATGAAGTTAATGGAGAGAGTTCTTGAAGGTTTGATTAGCGAAAGAGTGAATATTGATGAGATGCAGTGTGGGTTTATGCCAGGCATAGAGACCATTGGTGCCATATTTATTGATTGGCAGCTTCAGGAAAAATATATGGGAAAAAAAAAAAGGAACTGTACTTTGTTTTTGTTGATTTGGAGAAGGCCTGTGACAGAGTCCCTAGAGAGGTGGTGAGGTGGTCAATGAGAATGCGTGGGATCAAGGAGTGGCTGGATAGGGTGGTTATGGCCATGTATGTGAATGTTTGCACCCAAGTAAGGAAGAATGGAGATTTGAGCGATGAATTTTCCATGAATGTTGGCATGCATCAGAGGTCAGTTTTGAACACCTTGTTGTTTATCATGGTACTTGAAGGCCTCGCACTTGACTTCAGAAATGGACTCCTGTGGGAGATGTATGCTGTTGATTTGGTGTTGATTGCAGAGAATGAAAGGGAGGTGGAGGAAAGATTTAGAAAGTGGAGAGATGGCTTGGGGCACAAGGGCTTAAGAGTAAATGCAGATAAAAGTGATGGTATCTAGGGCTGGTGGCGGTACTGTCAAAGAAGAGGGAGAGTGTCCATGTGCGATTTGTCACAAGGGTGTGGGAATAATTCCAGCTTTTGCAGTGTCTGATAAGTGGGTGCATAAGAGATGTAGTGGTATTAGAGGCAGAGTGCGAGGTAATGCTGATTTCATGCGTGCAGTGTGTTGGGGAGAGCAGGTGGAGATTGTCAGGTGTGAAAGGATTGAACTTGCTGGTGAGTCTCTTGAGTGTGTGGAAGAGTTCTGTTATTTGAGAGACTGAACTAGCTCTGGTGAGTCTCTTGAGTGTGTGGAAGAGTTCTGTTATTTGAGAGACTGAATTAGCTCATTGGCTAGAGTGTGGAGTGGTTCAAAGAAGTTCAGGGAGCTGTTGCCTCTCCTGACATTGAGAAGACTCTCCCTCCTTGCTAAGGGTTCTTTGTATGCAGCATGTGTCAGGAGTGTAATGCTGTATGGTAGTGAGACATGGGCAGTATAGGAAGAGGATAGTCACAGGCTCAAACATACAGAAATGACAATGATTAGGTGGATGTGCAGTGCGTCCTTGCGTGCAAGGCCTGGGGGGCTAGGTTTACGATGGAAGAGATGATGGGTAGGATGGGACTGGAGTGTATTGGTGTTGTGAAGAGGAGAGGTAGATTGAGATGGTGTGGGTATGTGGAGAGGATAGGGGATGATAATTGGGTGCAGGAAGTGAGAAGTGCTAACGTTAGGGGTAAGGTTTTGAGAGGTTGACTGAAAAAGACCTGGGACGAGGTCATTGAGTGTGACCTCAAGGACAAGGGACTGAATAGAGAAGCTGCCAGAGATCGAGCAGCATGGAGAGCCACCATTAGGTGACCAAGGCCGATGCATGCAAGCATGTTTGAGCCATAAACAAATGAACTTTACCCCTGTCACATAGTATTCTACCAGCTCTTCTTACCCATTATTTCTTGATGAGGTACATTGTTGTTGTGGCCACAGGCTTATAAGAAATGTGAAGCTGGTGGACTGCGGGCTGAAGTTAGTATTCTTCAACAGACCACCATCCTCCTTCTGGTGGATAGGGAGGGAGTTGAGGGACATTTGTATAACCAGGCTGTGGAGCCCTCATATACTGTATCAATACCACCTCATGAAGACATCCATCTCCAGCACCTGCTGCTTCAGTACTAGAGCAGAATAAAACTTGAATGAAATTGTTTGGTGGTGACTGAAAAATGCATAGTCAGAGTGATTCTTTTTTTTTTTTTTTTTTTGCTATTAGACTTTAAATTTTCATTAAAGAAAAAAATAAATAAAAATAAATGCACTGACTTAACTCTTTTCCTGCAGCATTTTTCTGATGAGTAAAATCATGTCATAAACAGGGATACTTTATAATACAGAGCCCTTTAAGTTAAAATATTAATAATGATTATTTATAACACTTCTGATGGCCAAGGTATCTCCTGGCCATTCTAAAACCATATGACATTAACCAGGATACAATGCAAAGTGCTTTCTGTCTTTAGCAGCCAGAGGGTTAAGCCATAATGGATGGAAGGAAACTGTGTGCATTATATGAAAAGCAAAGTTAAACTTTACATAATCAGGTCTCGAGGAAATGAGATTTGTTTGGCCATGTCTGTGATTGTTATACTGTATGCTTCAGTGTATATTCTCTGTTACGGGTGAAGTAACCAAACAATTCTTTTCCACGTACAGTACAGTAATAGAGCTGAAGTAACAGAAACTGTGATAATGCATTTTTACTTTTTTGGTGAGTTGATGGTTTCTTTTCTTGTGTCCTCTTCTGAAGTTTAGTAGGCACTTCAATACATTTACTTTTTGTTTTTATTTATGCTTGCTACCATCATTAGGGTTTTATTCAGTTAAGGAGAGTTTTTAAACCGGAGGAATTATTTGTATCCTTCATTAACCGTTTCTTAACTAGAAATCATTCATAAATTTCACAGTATTTAAATAATGTTCAGGTAGCAAGAAGTAACCAAAAACTAAACCCTATTGAATGGGTTAGTCTGTTCACAATGGGAGCTCTCCATCTGAGTAAATTAAAATTTTTCAGTAGTGGAAAATTTTCTCAGTAAAAAGTCACTGCTGAAAGAGATCATGGAGACTGGTTTTATTCCCTTCAGTATGGTAAGGCCCCCATTCCCCCAAATAGACTGATTTGACATTAGCAAATATAGAAAATGTTATACTGAAGATAATCTGAAGGGGATAATGGAATGTTTTATATCCTTTACTACACGAGCACTCTGCTTAGTGAAATAATTGGAGGGTAGCAAGGATAAAATAAAAATGTGATTATAGTTAAAGAGTTGGTGTATAAAAATTCAGGAAAATATTGATAAGTCCTAGTTATTGTAGGATTAAAAATATTTAGGTGAAGACTTAAGGTTAAAGAAGAAAATTTGTATGCTAAGAGGGGTCGGAAGCTGTTGTCTGTAAGTTAAAATGAGAGGCAGTTTGAGTTTAAACCATCAAACAGTATGAATTAAAAGTGATGGGTGGTTTGAATTTGAACCTTTAGGGAATTTTAACCTGTAAGGAGTTTGAATTTAAATTGATAGACAGTTTAAATTTGAACTTACAGGCAGTTTGAATTGGAATTTATAGGTAGTTTGAGCTGAAACAGCTTGAATTTAAACTGTGGGATAGTTGGAACCAGTCTCACTGTAACTGCATTCTTCCTAGTCTGTTAGTTTCTTGCATTGTGGGAGAGAGCTAGGGATGAGCTTGATAATGAATTTGAATATTTCCATGCCTTGCCACACAGAAAGCAAGATACAGAGTACTGATAGTATTGTAATATTTTATCATCTAACCCCATTACCAGTAATACTGTATAGGGGATAGACTGTAATACTGTAGTATGAAATAAAACCATCAGCTGAATATTGAGGATGATAAACTTATAGTATACAGTGCAATATGTTATTGTATCCTGTACCTGTACGAAGTTGGTAGTCATTAGTGTGAGTTGGTTATCGAGTGATTTAGCATTGCAGATCAGTGCCCTTTTGTACCAGTAACAAGCTTTTCTACAACTGTACTATATTTCTTTTATTTTTTACTTGTGGATGCCAGGATGATGCAACTTTATGATTGTTGCTGAAGTTTGCAGTACAGTATTGTGTATGAGAAATGGATGTCATCTGAAAAAGTTGACTTCACTGGAGACTTTGTCATGTCACTGGTTTTCCTGGCAACTTTTCTGTGGCAGCTCTTGGCAACATTCTCTTGACAGTTTTAAAAAAAGTACAGTAACATGGGCCTTGCAGGTGCCATTACATGGAAATTTAAAGTAACTGCTGGATCAGCTGTCAAGGTTGTTACCAGTCCAGGAAAAGTCACCAGGAACCTTGAAATAGTCTCTGCTAAAGTCAGGTTGCCAGAAAACCTACTTGAGTGACATTGACCCAAGAAAACAGACCCAGAATTCACAAATAGACTTGGAGTTAATTCTCTGTTGTAGCTGATATATATATATATATATATATATA
>JAGKTI010000567.1:72260-95238 GCA_018397915.1 Birgus latro | reverse complement strand
AGGATTTACAGGGGACAATTTATGGGGAAGCATCTATATACAGTCTCCCGCAATTTTTCAATAGATATTACACCGTCTATATATAGTCCTGCAGCCAGCTAACGGTTAAAGTGAAATGAATGATGATGATAATGATGATGATGATGATGAGTTAACACAACTTTTCCCATACAGGTGGTACAGTAAACTGGGGAAAACTGGATAATCAGCTTTACTGACATGAACTGAACTTTTATTTCTCTGTAGTTCACCATGTACTTAACAATCAAGTAAACATAATTTATAGGCAACATATGAAAAGGATTTTCTGTATTCATATCACACAACCATTTTTCTCTGATGACAGGATCCTGGAAAGGGACACCTTGATATGGAGGCACTGACATAACCAAGATGAAGAGCTGCCTGGATATAAAAAGGTCTTTCTATCCTCCAAAAGGAGAATGGTGGACTGCAGGAAAGGGCAACTTCGGCCAACAGTTCACTGAGTTCACATCCACATAAGCCTTGTGCCACAACAAATCTGATGACATACTTTTAATCTACATCAGACTACCATTAGATAATTACATTCAACTTTGACAGGGTCTCTTAATATGCTAGTAAAGGGATTAATCAAGGCTTCAGTAACCCTTCCAGTTCAAAATAATATTCCTGATATGAAAAAAAAAAAAATGCCAAGAGTAACAATAAAATCATACTAAATTACTAAAAAATTAAAATGATCACAATGAAGAAAAAATGTGTCAAATTCCCACCTTTCTGCTTTGTATGAGGGTGGGCTGGATGTGATGCTTGTGTCTGGCCACAGCATCCTCCTCCTGCACTCTCACTGCTTCCACCTGCCTGATCTGCTCCATCGCCTTCTCTCCCACAACACCCACTCCCCTTTCCTCCATCCACTTGCTGGGGTTTCTCTCTGCTCTCCTGTCCTCTCCAATCAGTATCCTGTGAAGCAGATACAAGTTTGTATTCTCACCAACAAAGTAAGTATTCTACAGTATAGCTGGTTTGCTTTTATCTGACAAAATTGGGTCTCTCCCACAACTTGAATACTAAGTTATGGTTGCATGAAACTTACTATGTCTTATTCATGAGGTAAAAATGTGTCTCCTTAGATACTACTCATCCACCATCCACTCTGACTAGACCTGGCCATTTATCACATAAAGAACAAGTTTTGTTGGGAAAAATAAATATAAATGCTCTTCATGTTTTTGAACTTAAAAGTGATATAGGCACATAACAAAACCCTACCCAAACACACACACACACACACACACACAGAAAAACAGCACCCACCTTGTGATATGACTTCCCTATCGCTGCAGTATGTTGATTTGATGACCCTACACCCTCCCCAGAAGCAGTTATGTCACTGCTGATGGTGTGGGCAGCAGTAGAGAGGGCACTAGTGGTGGTGGTGGTGGTGGTGGTGAGGCGGTTTGAGAGTGTGTTGGTAATGCGAAGGGAGTTAGACAGTGTGCTGGAGAGTGCACTGGTGGTTGTGAGGGAATCTGAAAGTGCACTGCTGATGGGAAGGGAGTTCGAGAGTGCAGTGGTGGTGGAAAAGGAGTTTGAGAGTGTGTTAGACACTGTGCCAGAGACAGAGGTGGGGGATATGCTGGAGTCTGAGAGTGTGGTGTGGGGATTGTCAT
This sequence comes from Birgus latro, assembly GCA_018397915.1. NCBI lineage: Eukaryota > Metazoa > Arthropoda > Malacostraca > Decapoda > Coenobitidae > Birgus > Birgus latro. The sequence continues at coordinate 93,580 of JAGKTI010000567.1, read as the reverse complement.
GATGGTGTAGGGGCCTGGACATCTGGCGGTTGTGTACTCTCATGTGGTTCTTGCGAGAGTAGTTTGTTTTGAAAGATTTCTGGCAGTCCTCTTCCACACATGGGTATGGCCGTTCTCCTGAGGAAGTATCAGTAAGCCATTTAGTTACTGTCATCATCATCATCCTTATCATCACCATCACCCTGATCCTTTTCCCAGTCTTTAAGTATTGTACAATAAATACAGTATAGTGGTAGGTGAGGGCACTCACCATCCACTCACTCAATGTAGTGCTGCACTTGGGTAACTGCCCTTTCCTCTCTTCCTTCCTCTTCTGTCTTTCTTTCTTCATTCTTTCCTCTTTCTTCTGTCTACGGGTGACTCTACACTAAGCGACAAGCCAAATGCTTTCCTGTACACCAGGAAACCATTTATTATGGTGGGTAGTAACCACGTAACCAAATTATGGCACCTGGTGGTTTAGTGGGTAATTAAGGGACTCCTCTGTGTAGGTTTATATCAAAGGGGTGGCTGGGGTTTACTCCTCACATAATCCCACTCAGGGATGTGTGAGGCTGGTCACTTTCATCTTAAATGTCAGGACCAACTTGCCTAGCCCCGGGCTCCTACGTTCTTCATGGGGCAACACAGAATTAGATAATGATGATGATGATGATGATGAATACCACTCAAGAGCTTGTAACTGATCTCCTCACTTTTAATGTTTCAACTGAGTACCACACTTATAGGCCCCTTTACTAGTAATACAGCACTGGATGATGGATGGATGACTATCATCATCAACATCACCATCATCACAGGACGCAGTTTACATAGCCAAGTAAGGCTACTCACCAGTGTGTATCCTCTTGTGGATTCGGAGGTGATGACTGACGGTGAAGGACTTGCCACACCCAAACTCTTCACACCTGTGGGAAATACACACCAATACTCAGATGCATAAAATATATTTAACTACAGTGAGTCCTCGATAAATGAAAACCCGATGTATGAATTTCTGATGTTACAAAAGAGAGGATGGTAGGACAAATTCCACAATACGAAAGGTATCTGTCGCCATGATACGAAAAGCGAAGCGAAAGGAAATACGAAAAATTCAAAATGGGCGAGCTGCACAGTGCTGCGCTCGCTTGTGGCAAGGTCGTCACAACAATAACAAGCCAATTCGCTGTCGGGACTTTCGGCGTCAGGACGATTCCTTGTCATTTATTTACATATCAGTTAATATTAGTTTTGAAGCTATATGAGTTATAAAGGTGATGGTGATTTATTCTATTTATAATAAATGTAAAATATGGCATCAAATAGGTGGTATTAATGGAAAAAATATATAAATATATTGAAATGTGAATCAGGTGACGTACAATGTTTCACTTCATCGTTTAACATAAGGCTACATATGAGACATTGGCATTTATATAAATGCCTAATAATCTCAAGTGAACGATCAACATACTCTAAAATTGTACGAAAAATCTTCATATCACGGCTACATTCTCAGCTAATCAATCAATCTCAACCTACTGCATCCAAAAATTACAATAAAAATTACTGAAGACAGCTATGGGAGACACCAGATTATAATACAAAGTCGACTACAGTGGGGCAGAAGCAAGTTAATTATTGACTACAAATGCAAATTATACAAAACTGTAATATCCAAAGCCTACGCTATTCAATGAACATAAACCCCATGAAATTTGTTATTACAGTATTAATCAACTGATAGGGAATTGTCTTGGGCGTGAATTGTCCTGACGGGGAATCATCCATGTTTTGACGAGGAATCGTCTGACGGCAAATTGACTTCACGGCGAATTATCACGGTAGTCCATGTCCCTCCTCGCAGCGTCGCTGTACGTGAGGATATTTTTGCTGCTCTACACCTTTTCGTACTGCCTCCCAAGCGCCCTGCATCATCTCCAGTATCGGGGAAGCCCGCTGCAATGAAGCAGCAGCACCGTACTCTAACTCTGGAGAAGAAATTGGAAATTATAAGACGCCATGAGGAGGGGCAGGGAGTCTTGGAGATTGAGCGTGCTTTAGGCCTTGCAGCTTCCACTGCTGGGACTGTGACCAAGAAAAAGGAGATGTACAAGAAAATGGCCACCTCGTTCTCTACATCTACAGGTATTACTTACTTCGATAGGTATTACTTACTTCAAAATAGGAGAGGTAAAGTTTAGGTGGAGGGTCCGAGGGAGTCCTGGAATGCATCCCCCCAATTCGACGTATATTTTACTGGGGAAAATCGTTCCGATATACGAAACTTTGAATTATGAAGGGTTTTTTTCAGTCTCTATCCCTTTTGTTTATCGGGGACTCACTGTATCTATGCAGCAAAAAATGAACATCCATCCACCATCTAATGCTGTATTGTTATTGTCTGATGCCATATCCTGTTAGGGGTAACCCTGAAAAAAGAGCCTCCAGCATTTCTGTCCCTACTCAGTAATGATCCTTCCTCCCATGCCATACCATTTGAATACAAAATACTTATGATGCACAAAATCACTCTCTCTTGCAAACAGAATTTTTAAGTCTGCACTTTCCTTCCTACGTCTTCCTCCAATATCAAATCATAGTTATAACAGGAAACTGATTCCAAGTTTGTCTATGAATCAATATCTTGAACATTAACCCACTTTACCTGAGATTTACCCTACAGTGAATAAATGTAGCGACTACATACTCTCATCCCGTGTCGCTGTGTTACTAATGGGGCAATATTATACTGTATGTGACTCAGTGATGATAAATAAAATCATATGGAGGCAGCAAAGGGGAGGGGGGGACAGCACCATACTGAAGAAGATAATGGAAAAAGTTTAACCCTTTCACTGCAACAAATCAGCCCTGCACTATATAAATCCATCTGATGACAACAAGTACAGAATATAAGTAAAAAGGCTATGTAGTGCTGCTCTCAGGTGTTTTCCCTTTCCTCTCCTCCCTCCATTCCTTCTCTCCTCTTCTGTCTTTCTTTACTTCATTCTTTCCTTGTCCTTCTGCCTACAGGTGACTTTACACTCCCTCTATTGTCTTTCCTTCTTTTCAGTTCCTTCTGCCTGTGGCTGACTCTACACTGAGTGACAAGCTAAATGGTTTCCTGTACACCAGTAAACCATTTACTATGATGGGTGGTAACCATAAAACCAGATTATGGCGCCTGGTGGTTTAGTGGGTAATTGCGGTGCCTCAATCGGATTCAGACGGTGAAGGTTTATATCCAAGGGATGGTTGGGGTTATTGCTCACGCAATGCCACTCAGGGATGAGTGAGGCTGGTCACTCTCATCTTAAATGTCAGGACCAACTTGCCTAGCCCCGTGCTCCTACGCTCCTCATGGAGCAACGTAGGATTGGATGATGGATGGATGGCAACACTACTGAGAGAGATTATGGAGACTGCTTCTAAACCTTCCACTACAAGGGATTTCCCCCTTAAGCTGAACAGGATGGTCTGGCAAGAGCAAGAATAAAACAAAGACATGTCATCATACGCAGACATCCACCCATCAGAATACACCCTACCAAGAGGAACGCAAGTACACCAAGCAAGACTGCAACACAGTTGCCACTCTTCCCTGCTACTGTGCAAATGCAAAATACAACGTACACTCAGTTCCCTATACCCACACACTAATTTAGTCCCCCACACCATAACATTTACATCATGCACAACACAGACAATCCTTCAACATAATCTCAACAAAGGCCTCTGGGAGTGACTGGCTGAAGTGGCTGGTTTCCTAGTCCATTGGGTTCACATACAGATGAGCCTGAGGTTGCTACAACAACAATGACTGAGCCAAAGACTAAATTCAGCAAACTGCGGGAGAGGAATAGGAGCTTGAGAACGGGAAAAACACAAAATTAATTATTCTTTCCTTACCCTTCTGCATAGGGTTGACTTTATACTCCCTCTTGTCTTCCTTTCCTACATTCTTTCCTTTTTCTTCTGCCCATGGGTGACTGTACACTGAGTGACAAGCCAAATGGTTTCCAATACACAAGGAAAACATTTACTATGCTGGGTGGTAACCATATAACCAAATTATGGTTCCTGGTGGTTTAGTGGGTAATTACAGCATTCCAATCACATTGAGCTGGTGACGGTTTATATCCATGGGGTGGCTGGGGTTTACTGCTCACGTACTGCCACCCAGGGATAGGTGAGGCTGGTCAAGCTCATCTTAAATGTCAGGACCAACTTGCTTAGCCTGGGCTCCTACGCTCCTCATGGGGCAACATACGATTGGATGATGGATGAATTTGAATATTCAGTGCAACACACTTGGTATCTATTTTATGATTACATCTCAATTAGCCAATCAATACATTATCTGTGGGTACTCACTGCTATCAGTAAGGAATAAGATAACATGACAGAGGGAAAAAAAAAAGCAACTGAAAGGACTGCAGTTACACAGCTCAATCAACCAAAAGACACTGAAGAGAAAATCATCATCATTATCATTATCATCATCATCCAGACCTTTCCCACCCAAGGGAGGGGTGAGGAGTAGTGGCATCCAGATAGCCAAAGTTTGCCCAGTTCAATGGGCCATGCTTCCATTTACTCATCATTCAAGCCCATGGAATCCTGGGTCCATCTGATAGGCCAAAGGTTTCCACCAAGCACTGTAGCTTCACATGCAACATATCTTCCAATCCCATCATCCTGACCCTTATTACCCCCTCTAGATGGGGTGAGGTAGGATCCAGAAACAAGGAAATAAGGAAATAAAAAGCATAAATGTGGGAAAACTATGACTACCAGATAACAAATTTACTTGCATCACATCTTACAAATCACTGTTTTTTATCTTATGCGCTCCATGCTAACTTCAGCACTGCTGAAAAGCTCATCCATATTAGGTTATGAAACTCCATCCATGCTGAGTTGAACAGTCATGGAGACTTCGCATATCCTTGCCTCATTCCAACAATGATTATGAGCAGTTCACTTACACACCCACCTATTGTTACCCATGTTTCACAATCATCACAGAAACTTGCACAGTAATCAGCATTCTTCCAGCCACACCACACTTTTCATTTCATAATCCTTCTCTATTTATGCAACGTGCTTTTTCCATCAATCTATCTAATTGTAGTCATGTGCCTTACTCCCAGAAATGGTTGCCACAAACAAATCGTCTCCAGGTCATTCTATCCTCCATCAGAAGGCTGTCCTCTCTCCAAGTCACACACAACTCTCCATCTCATCCTCAGCCTCCCCATTCTCCTTCCCCTCCCTCCTTCGTCTCACTTACAAATGCTCTCCCAGGCAATTACCCCCCATTCTCTCCACACATCAGTGGTAGGTGGTGGCAACCATCATCCACTCACTTGATGTACTGCTGCCTACTTCTTCCTTTGCCTTTATCATTCTGTTTCTGTGCCTGCCCTCCTCTCTTCCTATTTCTCCCATCTTTCCCATCACTTCTTATTGCTTTTCCTTCCTTTACAGGTGGCTTTACAATGAGTGACAAGCCAAATGGTTTCCTGTAAGCCAAGAAACCATTTACAACACTGGGTGGTAACCATATAACCAAACCATACGTGTTCCCTACGTGTCAACAAGTGGGTTGGTGGAGGGTTAGTGTCCCTCCCTGTAAATCAAATAACTCAAAGTCAAATGGCCACCCCTTACGGGATTATAGCGTCTGGCAATAGATAGATAGATAGACTCTCAACACAGTTAAAACCATATCAAGATACTGTACTTTTCCAGACCCATTAATGCCATAACTGTCTCAGATTTTCTGACATGCCTTTTAAACCATCGCAAGATACTGTACTTTTCCAGACCCATTAATGCCATAACTGTCTCACAGATTTTCTGACATGCCTTTCTCACTATTTTTCTTAATGCAACTGTTTGATACCAAAGGATTAGCCCCTTCAATCACATAAAATGTCTTCTATTATATTTGTGGAATCTCCCGACAACTGTATTCAGCCTGAGAGACTAATGTAACTGAAGGAGTCAGACACAGTTTTCATTAACCTCTTCACAACTTGGGTACTATCTTAATCTTCATAAAACAGTGTGGTAAAGTAAGAACAACATAAAATGATGTCCATCGCTGAAGGTGTTAAGATGGATACTTCAGATTATTGTTGCTGTTGTTTTTGTTTTGGCCATATGTTCATCTGAAATGTAAATCCAAAGAATTGATGGATGAAGTTGTCTTTCTCCTGCAGGCCACTAACCTCCTTCTGAGGGGCATATGTGTGACCAGTATTACCTCTGCCCAGTTATACTGGTGCCACTGCAGGAAGGTGCCCTTCTGCTACACCAAACCCAAGTGAAGGAGTTAAACACACCAGGCACAACAACAAACAAGACTTACTTGAATGGCTTCTCGCCTGTGTGTGTCCTGACGTGCTTCCTGAGGTCTGACAGTGTGGTGAAGATGCGTACACAACCATCTTGGTTACAGTTGAAGGTGTCACCATTGTGCAAACGCTCATGTGCACGCAGCCTGTTGCAATGGAAGAAATAATTATCTCTGTCTTCATAATCATCCTATCTTCATGTCCTACCCATTTTCTGAAATGAGAGAAAAAAAAGAGAACAAAAGTGTTAAAATGAAAGACCCATTCATTACCTACATCTAAATCTATCCATCTATATATACAGTATATATATATATACATATATATATACACTGTCAGATGCCTTAATCCCAGGAGGGGTGGCCTCAAATAAATTGTCTCCATGCTGCCCTGTCCTCCACTATCAGGCTACCTTCTCTTCAACTACCCCCCTCTCTCATACCTCTCCACCCCATCCCTCCATCTCGTCTTCAATTTCACCCTTCCCTCAAATAGTGAAACTGTGTTTATTATGAAAATACAAGAGCTCTGACCTGACCTGGATCCTCATAACTGTAAACAGTCCAAGCTGGGTCAATTTTCTTGTATCCTCACAACACTCAACACACTATTTAAGCACATGGGTATCCTTCTTTAAAAAGTGAACCAAATCTTTGAATATTACAGTACGTCCCGATGAAAGTAACATCTCCAATCTGACAATGTATTTTGCATTTTAAACTTGCTACCACCAAATGATTTTATTTAATTTAGGGCAAACATTGAATGATGAAGGCATTAACACACGCTATGTAAACTCCTCCGATCAAAAAAGTCTCTCCAAAGCTGAATTAAATAATCTGGGGAAAGTAAGTTACATCACCAGATTGAAGGGGTTAAGCCTCAATAATAGTCTCATCACACAGGCTAAAATAAGAGTAAAAACTCCAAATTAATTCTTTAGGGCCAAGGTTAGAACACAGGCAGTCCTCCCTATAAGTCAAGGATGTTTTATCAAAGCACTACATCATTTTCCATCCAACTGGTACTAGGATTTTTTTTTTTTTTTTAATAAACAGACTTAACAGCACATCCCTGATACTCAGCAGTTCTGATAAATGCACATGTCACCTTTATAGGCAGCAATGGAACTTTAGCAATTTTTCTGTAATTTACAGTGATGCCTCAAATAACACAGGTAATTGCACTTAACAAGTTACCATTTTAATATAAACCACAAGTACAGAAAAATCACAATACATTTCCCCACTAGCAACATAGCAATTTCAATCACAGAATGTCACATGCTCATCTCAACTCTCATCAAATAAGCTAGATTATGCATAAGAAGATACTGTAGGTAATAAAGTTAGGATATGAATATGTTGTAACATACATTACAATATGGCAGAGTTGCAATTTCAGACAGAGGGAAGAGACAATCTCACAATTACACAAATATTTAATTTCTCCTTTAATTATTCAACAGCACAATAATATCACTCAACTGCGCTGGAGAAACTGAGTGGGAAGTGAGTGCATTTAGGTACTGAATTTCCAGATGGCTGTGTTTGTTTACAACTCGTGCGTTGTGCTTTTATCGGTCGCTGCTAGAGTTCCTTAACCCGAGCCGACCTGCATGACCCACGTCTCTTATCAGTCGCTGCCTGCCTCATTTCTTGTGTTGACTGTCATTGTGTCATAGAAGCTTTTACTTATTTCTACCTATCTATTACAGTATTTACAGCCAGACACCATAATCCTGTAAGGGGTGGTCATTTGTCTTTGAGTTAGCCGTTTTACAAGGAGAGGCACTGACCCTCCGCCAACCACTTGCTGACACGTAGGGAATACATATGGGTTGGTTATATGGTTACCACCCACCACTGTAAATGGTTTCCTAGCTTACAGGAAACCATTTGGCTTGTCACTCAATGCACAGCCACCTGAAAAGGAAAGAGTAATAAAGAGTGACAGGAAAGATGGGATAAACAGGAAGAGAGATGCTTAACACAGAAAAAGAGTGATAAAGGTGAGGGAAGAAGAAAGCAGCATTACATCAAGTGAGTGGATGATGGTCGCCACCATTTCCTTGCTCTTCATTTCAAATCAGAACTCGTAGCATGTAGTTCCAAACTAACTTTAGTTATGCCTAAGCACCCTGAAAGTGTTAAGAATGAAAGAAAAGTACTTATTCCCAAGGAACATGTAAAATTGTTGGATGAAGTGGTGCGTGGTGTGGGAGCTTAATGCGAATGACAATAACAACTGGACAATCGGATAAAACAAGCTGGGTGTGTTTACAATGTTGATAGTCTCTTTGTTGGAGAATGATAAAAAACTAAAAATGCTAATGATGAGGAAGCTGTAAAATTCATGTTTTTGCATTTAGCGCAATGAGTGCGAAAAGGGTTTTGTGACTGCTCTGTGTTATGAACCGCCAGACTCAGGGCTAGAAAATTAGGCTCTTACAGTATGTGAATTGTCTATGTGTTGAAGTCAGAAGTTAGGTAAGATAATTATGCGAGTTCAGTTCTTGTGGATTATGCGAGTTCAGTTCTTGTGAATTATACTATCATACAAATTGTACTGCTTGGCTGACTTGTTTATTATTCAGAATTACTGCATTCATGTTTAACAGAGAAGTTACTTATAAGCAATCACTCCATGCTGACGATTTCAGTATATGTTTTTTCCTTATTGTTGGTGACTAATGATACTTTCAAATATAGTTTCACATTGTCCTTTTTTCTTATGACAATGCACCAAAAGTAATTACAGCATTGGGAAAAAGTGTGTGAAGCTGTGCAGCAATTTTTCATATGCTGATCAGGTTTGAAATTTTTGCCTGGTTGGTGCTGAGGGTTCTCAAGGTTAGGTTCAGTGGCAATCCTTGGTGGTTAAAATTATGGGAGGTATGGGGGGTAAAACCTCTCAGTTAGGTTAGGTTAGGATGCACTGATGTGTCCAGTCAGTGAGATCATATGTAACCACACTGCCTTCAGACATTTTGAAATCTATCAATCTATCTATTGCCAGGCGCCTTAATCCCGCAAGGGGCGGCCACAAACAAATCGCCTCCATGTCGCCCTGTCCCCCACCACTGCACTGCCCTATCTTTATGTATTTATTTTTAAAGAAAAGTATCAGGCTCCCAGAACCTAACTCCCTATTTTTCACATAAATATATGTCACATTTTAGCACGAACTTGATTTAGCACAAGATTTTGCATAACCTATCTCATGTTGTACGGAGACTCTACTGTATTACAAATTCAACTACATGACTGGTGTGACAGTACACTTGCCTAAAGCCAATTGTACCATGTTACCTGCAGCACAGGTGGATGATGTACTATCTAAAATCCATCCATCCATCATCCAAACCTTTCCATCCTTCGGACTATAGGGGCTTGAGACTACGCTACCCTCTCAATACACTTGAGGCAAAAGTAATCAACCTCATTGTCCCCCCAAGTGGCATTACATAAGCAATAAACCCCAATTACAGAACTCCTTAGAGAAAAACTCTTTTGGACTCCATCTGGCCTGAACACCTTAACCTACTAAACATGACGGATCACACACACACACAAATATATATATATATATAAATAATGAGGACTCAATGGCTTAGTCAGTCCCTCTACATGGTCATAATCATCTACGATTTCTCTTCCCACCTTTGCTCAATGAGACAGACCTTACATGACAATATCTCCTATATCACTTTCTTATCCTATCTAATCTATACTGCACACATGCATTTTCCTCGACATATGAGTGCTTGCCATCCACTCACTCGATGTAGTGCTGCTCTTGAGTGCCTGCCCTTTCCTCTCTTCCTTCTTCCCATCCTTCCTCTTCTGTCTTTCTTTCCTCTTCCTTCTGTCTATGGGTGACTGTACAGAGTGACAAGCCAAATGGTTTCCTGTACACCAGGAAACCATTTACTATGCTGGGTGGTTGCCATATAACCAAATTATGGCACCTGGTGGTTTAGCGGGTAATTACGGCACTCCAATCGGACTGAGCCAGTACAAGTTTATATCCAAGGGATAGTTGGGGTTTATTGCTCACGTAATACCACTCAGAGTTGAGTGAAGCTGGTCAGTCTCATCTTAAATGTCAGGACCAACATGCCCAGCCCTGGGCTCCTACGCTCCTCATGGGACAACACTGGATTAGATGATGGATGGATGGATGGATGGATGGAAGAATGGTGGTTTAGTGGGCAATTAAGGCGCTCCAATCAGACTGAGCCGTTGTAGGTTTATATTCAAGGGGTGGTTGGTGTTCGTTGCTCATGTAATGCCACTCAGGGATGAGCGAGGCTGGTTGCTCTCATCTTAAATGGCAAGACCAACTTGCCAAACCCCAGGCTCCTACGCTCCTTATGGGGCAACACTGGATGAGATGATGAAATACATTTCTACAGCTCTCACTTATCATCATCATCATAAACTTCTTTCTTACCTAAGGATGGACAGAGGTAGAACCCAGAAATATGGGAAGACGGAGTATGAAAGTTGGAGAACTATGAAAATTATGCCCAGTTGAATGTGCAAGACAGTCATTTATACACCATTCATGCAACCAGAAACCTTGCTCCTGTGGCTGGGGACAGCTTGATCAAATAACAAGGGAACCTGGTTGTGTAATTCCTCTGTATCTTATTTTTTCATCTGCAGGTAGAGTGATGTAGGGTTCAGAGAGCAAGGAAAAGGAAAAAAAAAAAAAATGAGTAAGAGAACTAATCAACAGCATACCCAATGAAATGGACTACACACTTACTCACCATTCAAGCCTAGGAAGCCTGGCTCCACCTCAGAGGCACACCATAACACACGTAACTTCATAGTTACCTATCAGACACAACCACTCTAGTAACTGTCAACTTAAAAGAGAGATGTCACACCCTTGTCATGCACTCTTCCATTGAAAAATCCATCCAACCTGCTCTCTTCCCTGCAAATTCCCCAGCATCAACCAGCAAATCTCTCCATCTCAAGCACTCCAGCCTGAAAAAACTCTAAAGTGAACATTATCAAATGGAGATAATAAGGATACAATACAAATTATATTCTTGGGGGAAAAAAAAAAAAAAAGGCAACATAGTAGTAACTTACTGTAAGGGCAACAATAATATTACCACACCTGTAAAGCGTAGTGAAGGCTTTGGAGCAGCCGTTGGAGGTGCAGGTGTAGGGTTTCTGGCGGGCATGGACACGAAGGTGAACCTTAAGGGAGTATGAGGTAAGGAATGCTTTACCACACCCTGTTGCCACACACTGGAACCGGTACTCTCCTGGAGGCAGTGTATACTAGAGTTAAAGCAGAGAGGTGGAAGGGTGTTATGTATAATTTTGGGTACACAAATTTTAATGCACAGAGAAGGGAGTTTGAGAATTTTAGATACACAAACTTTTGGGCAAACAATTAGATGAGAGTTGGAGAATAACAAATGCAAACACTTTAATGCATACAGTTTTCCCTCTACTCCCAATCTCTCACACAACCATCCCTGCTCTTCCCATGCCCTTGCACAACTAACTGCATTCTCCCAAGCCCTAGCATAACTAACTCTTCTTCTATGCCCTTAACAACTAATCTTTCTCCTTACATTCTGAATCTGCTTTCCCAGCCTTCCCATTAGTGCCATAACTTTGCTCTTCTATGCCCTCGTACAACAAATCCCATTTCCCGAGCCTTCCCATAGGTAATTCTGCCCTTCTATGTCCTTGTACAACAAATACCATTCTCCTACTGTCGTACACAACTAACCCCGATGTGTTTTGAGGTGAGTGCGCAGGTTGCCCCGTGTGCTATATGTTCGGTGGCATCCCTGGTATGTGCATATAAGGCGGCGTTTGGTGGTGGTGTTGGTGGCAGGGTCAGTGGCACGTAAAGTCAGGGTGGCATGGCTTGGTTGCTCCGGCATCTGCAGCCCTGACTCACCTGGGTGTATGTGCATCGTTACCTCGTTCTCACGGATTGTGTGTTGAATGTACCTGCAAAGAATAAACTGGTTAATTGGCCATGATCTATCATTACTTTGATTTAAATGGAAAGAGTACCAGTGCCTGCAATGAAAATTGGCTACCACCCATCCTTGACTTTATTTTACCTGGGAAGAACACACAGGTTAACTGGCTATCATCTATCATTACCTTGCTTTGCCTGGAAAGAATGCTATGCCCAGGTTAACTGGCTATCATCTATTGCTTCAAATGGGAAAAATACCATACCTTGGTTTACTGACTACTGGTGTCATCTACAGTTTTACCAGGAGAGAGTACTGTTCACTGGTTAAATGGCTATCACCAATCACTATCTCATTCTCACTCCCCATGTATCTGATGTACCAATAAAGATTACACTTTTCTGGATACTTCTAATACAGTTATCATCATCATCATCATCACCACGACCTTCTTGGGAAATGGGGAGAGGGTTGATTTGGGGGGGGAGGGGGAAGGAAAAATATGGGATGCCTACTAACTACAAGAGTACACTGGAAGGAGTGCACTGGTTTCTTAACTGGCTGGCAGATCTAAAATGAAGAAGTAACCAAAAAATATGAATCATTACAGATAAAGTACCATCATCCTCGACATCATATTAACTCTATTACTGTTATTTGGGAGACATGTTTTGTGCTGGAGGTGGGGCTAGAGCTAACTCTCTGGCTAGAGTGAGGAGTGGCTGGAAGAAGTTCAGGGAGCTGTTGTCTCTCCTGACATTGAGAAGGCTCTCCCTAAGCCTATCTATCTATCTATAACCAGACGCCCTAATCCTGCAAAGGGTAGCTGCAGACAAAATGCCTCCAGGTTGCTCTGTCACCCACCATTTGACTGCCCTCCCCCCAGTTCACTCCCCCCTCCCTCATATACCTTTCAACTCCATTCCTCCACCTCATCCTCAATCTCCCTCTCCCCCTCCCTCCCTCCACCTCATCCACATACACCCTCTTAATCAGTCTTTCATTCTTTTTTTTCTCCACATGCCCAAATCACCTCAGTGTATTTCTCCTAATTTTCTCAAACACATCCACATCCACCCCACAACGCTCTTTCACTTCTTCATTCGTCAACCTATCCCTCCATGTCACTCCACATGTCACTCAAGTAACTCATTTCCACTGCTCTCACTCTTGACTTGCTCCCCTTCAGCAAGGTCCACGCCTCGCTTCCATACATCAGGGTAGGGATCACAATACTATATGCAGTGACTTCATTAATTCCACACTCACCTCCCTATTTCTCATCACCGCTTTCAGTGAACCAACAACCTTCCTTCCCTGCTGTACCCTTTCAAGCAATTCATCCCCAGAACTTCCATCCTTATTCATCACACTACCCAAGTATTTGAATGCACTTACATTCTCCATATCCTCACCATCCAACCTCACTGTGCATTCTGTGACTTCATTCCTCTCAAACACCATAACTTTACTCTTGTCTACATTAACTTTCAGGTTCGTCTTCTTACTGTCCCAAACTCATTCACCAAACCTTGCAACTCCCATTCATCTTCACTCAACAATACTGTATCATCAGCAAACAGCAACACCGGAATCTTCCACACCTCACCCTCATTCATTACAGCCACCCCCACATCCACTGCCCTACCTTGCACCTGCTTTACAACACCATCCATGAATTAAGTGCTAAGGGATTTTTGTATGTGGCATGTGTTAGGAGTGTAATGCTGTATGGCAGTGAGACCTGCAGTAAAGGGAGAGGATATTCACAGGCTCAAAAGTACAGAAGTGGCAATGGTCAGGTAGTCGTGCAGTGTTTCCCTGAATGCGAGGGCTGGGGAGGGAGGGGGCTAGGCTTACGATGGAAGAGTCGAGTGTATTGAAGTGTATTGGTGCTGTGATGAGGAGAGGTAGATTGAGATGGTTTGGGCACATGGACAGGATGGGAGATGGTAATTGGATGCAGAAGGTGAGAAGTGTTACTGTTGGTGGCGGGGCAGCAAGAGGCAGACCAAAAGAGACCTGAGAGACATTGAGTGTGACCTCAGGGATGACGCACTAAATAGGGAACCTACCAGAGATCAAGCAGCAGGGAAAGCCACCATAAGGAGACCAAGGGTAATGCATGCAAGCATGTCGGAGCCTACAAAAACTAAACTAAATGAAACTGTACTGAAAAATGGGATTACAATACTATGATTCAGACAGAGTAAAAGAAAAACACAAAGTAGGAGAATTAGCAAACATGTGTCCTGTGATATGCAACATATATACATCCATTCACTAATCATTCAAACCTTCATATTTCACAGCACCACTTCAAGCATGATGTAAATAAATGGAAAAGCTTGCCTTCTTGTGGTGGCACCATTATAAAATGGGAGGCTCAACTGTCCAGTTTTACTAATGTCCCTACCCATAATCCAAGAGGAGGAGGATGAGATGCAAAAACGTAACTTCAGTCCACTGGGTTCACATTCAGGTGAAGCTGAAGTCACCACAACTACAACATACCAGTAACTGCTACATTATGATGCACTCAGAGCAAGAAGGGAGTTTTGTGCCAAACTTTAAAAACACAGAAAACACAATTAAAGTCTTTTCTATTGACACAGAATGTTCATTTTGATTGTGCTGAAAAGGGTAAGCTTTCCTCTTTCAAACATGGTACAGTACTCAGAAACTGATTTTCACAGAAATTATAAAATGTTAAAGAAAATTTTTTTAACCTTTCCATCTGTGAATGGCCAAAACAACATTTGCTTTCAATGCATCAGCATGAGGTTTTGATTGAAATGCAGCTTCTACCTATCTATCTGTACCCAAACGCCATTATACTGTAAGAGGTGGCCATTTGACTTTGAATTAGCTGTTCTACAGGGAGGGGGCACTAACTCTCCACCAATCCACTTGCTGACATATAGGGAACACAAATGGATTGGTTATATGGTTACCACCCAGCACTGTAAATGGTTAAACCCTAAATTATATTTTCACTGTATTCACTTTGTGTCCAGAGCGAATGAAACTTGAACAACTGCCAGTTGGTATTAAGTTATAAGACATTCACTGTGGATGGGGGGGGGGTTTGTGGGGGGGTGTGGGGGTGGGGGGGGGGGGAGGTTTGTACTATTCAAAGGCAGGAAAACTGCATCACATTTCATCATAATCCTGAAGCTCCAGCAAAGAAAAAATATTCATGATAGTAATTCGTCCCGAGATACTGGAAATGACAAGGATTTTTATTTAACCAGTACCTAAAAATAAGTATTTCTATACAATACCTACAGTATATAAGTGTGTAACTGTCAGAGTTTGAAAGTAGACTGATTAACCTTTCCAGCAAGACAGGAATGAATCATCTACATCAATTAACTACCTCGCTAGGGAGTGTTAAGTATGGAAAACTAAAGTCTCTTTTTCTCAGTGGTGAATGTTCGGTTTTTAGTATTTCCCTGCTTCTAAAATGGTTTCAGAACTGATGATTTTTTGTAGAAATACTTGCATGTACCTCATGGTGATGGTCAAACATCTTGCCACTACCAATGGTTGTTTCTTCAGGTGAGGTGAGGGGGGTGGAGGGGTTCTGGCCAAATGCAGCATCTCCCTCTCCAAGCAAAACCTAGCTAAACTTTGTATTGCATTTGGCCCCACTTCCCTTACCCCAGAGAGATCCTATCAATATTCACATACAGATAAAGGGCCAAAGCAGTGATATTCATAAAAAAATACATGTTTGGCCCTGTGTGGTACAAAACCCCCTTCTTGCTATGGGCTCCTCATGAATTCCCAAAAAAATATTAACATTATCAGAAAAAAGAAAACTATCACATTAGGTTAGATTATGTTATCAATACTGTAATGTGTTATCATTAAACTTTCTCTTATCTGTCAGTGCTATCATGTCCCCAGATATCTGAATGCTCTATGATGCTTTGTCTATCAAACCTTCACCAACAATATACAGTACAAGTAAACATACAAATATTAATTACCACTACTGTACAGATTATATCATACATTTAAGCTTATTGTCAAACAAGGAACTGCTTTCTGCCAAAATTTAGAATTACAGAAAGGCATTTACAGGGAAAAAAAAAAAAAATGCATGATAAGTGAAGTCTCAGGGCCTTGGATATAAATTTGTTGCTATGACAACAATAGGCAGGGTTAAATGAAAATAGTTACCACACATGCCTGCAGATAGGTAGCCAATACGCAGTTATGTATGTATTTATGTAGTGTACGTGCTTTCCAGAAATAAATAAAAGGACCAGAACTGCTTTTTGCAGTCAAGCAAAACATCATATGGCAAGAATGTGGAGAGAACAGAAAATGAGAAATGACTGGGAGAGTGTATGTGAGTAACGTGGGAGGGGGAAGGAAAGGGAGACTTAGGATGAGATGACGGGATGCAGTGGAGATTTATGAGAGAAGAGTGAGAGTCTGAGAGAAGGGAGCCTGATGGCAACGGACAATGAGACATGGACGGCATTTGTGGCCACTGCCTTCAGGATTAACACACCTGCAAGAGACAGATATAAAGAGAGGAATCTGAAGTGGATATACCAGAACACAGTGGAAATTGTGGAGCAAAATGAAGACACAGGAATGGTAGTCCTTATTTAGGCCAGTGATATGCTCCACACTACTCACATTCTATACTGGGGGACTCAGGCAGATCAGCAATACAGTACAAGCAGCAATGGAACTTTGGTGCACAATATTTCTGTAAATTACTGTGGATTTATAGCAAAACCAAACATACAAATTGACAACTTTAATAAGGTCTAACTGTATTATGGAACACAGGAAGTTGAATGTAAACACACACACACACACATATATACATAGTCATATCTCAATCAACTGGATATCAGTACAACTGGGTCACTCCCATGCGACAACAGTGATATAGGTACTTCACCAAACACGTGCTGTCTACATTAACTTCTTGTTGTCTGGTACTGGGTATTCATGCAAAAGCCTTCATCACATTCCAAATCCATCACATAAAATCATCTTTGGATACTTGCATGGGATGTATCATAAGATTTCTCCTCCAATACCTATACTGAAATAATCTTGGCCGATATATGTAGAGTGTGGTCCAATTCACTACCATATGTGCTCCAGATTCTTATGCTTGTAACTTCACAAGGAACACCAACACAGAATATACCGGTACAGACAATGATTTAACTGATGATGCTCATAATTCAAGTAACACATGTGACAATGCAAAATTACTGTATTTCTTTTAACTTACCAGGGCTTACATTTTCAAAATAATATTTCAAACTATATTCTATGAGGTTTTACTACAATATATAATACATGACACATAGGTCACAGATACAAGATCAGTTTCGTTCAACAGTTCTCAAGCTGTTCAGAGGCACAGGGGCCTTGACTGGGCTACCCAACGAAGTCCAAACATCTCCCATGGCATTACAAGCGAAATCCCCACAACGTCACTTAGATTTCATCATTTATGGGTCACATATGGCTGGAGCACCTTAACCTACTAGACCACTGGGTGTCTATTTGTACACTTATCATTTAACTTAGTAAATGATTAAAATCAGAGTTCAAGTCACATACACAAGCAAAGCTGCTTTCTTTACCTTTTCAAAAGATTTTACATCGTGGAGATAATTGCCAAAACCATAGTGTAAAGCAACCACAACATCACACAACAGGAACCGACTGCCACCCATACTATCTGACAACTGGAGACATACAGTGGTGGTGTCGGCGGATGGATGAGCTACTGACAACATTATCAGCCGTCACGTCTCCTTATCTTGCACTATCAACCAATTTAAGTACCAGATTATCAATGGTGGCCTACCAGTCAATATTCTCATCTGCTATTAGCCTTTCTGATCAAGGGCAAAATTTTTTCCATTATTCTCACAATCACAAGACAATTTTATTAAACTTTGTGGGGATATCTAACAGGGAGAGGGTTAATGAAAGAAAGCAATAACTGTTGCTGCTTGAAAAGTCTACCCTAATATGAATAAAATTGTTGGATAGCAAGAATAAAATAGTGCACAAAATACATCACCAGACTGAAAGTGTCAATATGAAGCTGGGGTAATTGCAACAAAGAGTTACCATATGGAAATGGTAACATCCAGTCTGACATTCACTCTTGCAAATGCTGTCTGGAACATCAAAGGGTAGGTCACCAGCCTATGCCCCTGGTAATTAAAAGATTCAAATACTGTGCATCAAGGTTCCCTCTTGGGAATCTGAATTATGCCCAGAATGCCTGTCACCACAACTACAGTACTGCCTAAGTCCATTATTCCTCAAATGCCTGTAACCTCAACTACTGCCTCAGATGACTATACCACCAGCCGCCTCCCTGTCTATTAATCTATGACTAGATGCCTTGATCCTGGAAGGGGTGGCTATAAACAATTCACTTCCATGTTGCCCTGTCTTCTGTCATGAGGCCACCTTCCCTCCAATTCACACCACCCTCACTTATATACTTCTCCACTCCATCCTCAGTCTCCCTCTCCCCCTCTCACCTTCCACCTCTCAGGGTATTTCCCATAACACTACACCAACAGCCACTAAATTATCAACTCTCACTCTCTCAGGCAATGTTACATCTCCACCTTATCTATTAGGTCATCACAGAACACATACTCAGTGACATAGAAATCAAACTCTACTGCAATACATCAGTTCCAGGTCTTTTAAATTAACATAAGACAGACCTACATACTGTATACAACAGCCTGCAACAGCTGTGATAAAAAGGGTAGCTACTTATACAACATTGGCATGCGCACACGCGCACGCACTGGGTCAAATTCATGTTGGCTAAGGAAGCTCCAAGGTAAATCTTCCTTATCAGTTTATCTTTGCATATGGCACTTACAAATTCTCTTCTATGTCATTTATGCTATCCAAGTTGTTATTAACCCCTAAACCACAGGGTTGTGTGAGGTGGTCCTGGCACTTCCAGCCAGTGGCAATTCGCACTCTGACTTATTTTTATAAAATATAGGCCCAAACTAGCCTGATTGATATAAATAGCACTCAGGACTCTCCCACATTTTTTTCATATATATTTATATTTTGAAAGCCCCAGCTAATTAAAAAGAAAACAGAGGCACCCAACTGACGTCCCATGGCTCGAGCCATCGCCACCGAGCGACACGAAAGTGACGACCCGCGGTTAAGTGGTTAAAGAGGCATAAACAACATTCAAGACAGGAGGTATTTATGGCATACATTATTTTCTTGTGTTATTTATCACGGCTAATGTGGCATTCAAAATACATGCACAACATACATGACAGCAGGCATTCACAGTATATATATTATTCTCATGTTATTTATGCAATTTAAGTTGGTGTTAAAATGGCATAAATAACATAAAAACATCAGGCGTTTTTGGTATACATCCTTGTGATATCTATCCAAATTAAGGTAGTATTGAAATGACACGAATGACCAATGACAGCTGGCATCTTTGGCATATACTGTATTCTCTTTTGTTATTCAGTCTAAGCTGTATTAAAGAAGAAATGATAAACAGAAGAGTAATATGGAGCAATGAACAAAATAAACTGCTAAGGTATAGGTGCTAAGTCTCCTCACAGACCCATGATAGAGCATTCAAGTTACAGTACATTGGAAGCCCTGGCATCATCCTGTCCCTGCTGACTTGAGTGCCACCATACCACTACTGGCACCTGACTCACTCTGGCACCACCCCTGCCTCTCTCTCTCTCCCTCTCTGTCCATATCTCCCACTCACCTTTCTCTATCTCTTTTCCTCTGTCACAATCTCTCCCATTACCTTCCCTCTCTCTTATTTCCACTTCTCTATATCAACTCCCACTCCCTTCATTTCACTTTTCCTCCCTTCCTCACCCATCCCCTTCTTCATGATTGAATTCACTGCATATATTTCCTTCTCTCTCAACTCCCTTCACTTTAATTTTCATCTCCAATTCTCTCTCTACATAGATTGCCTCCTTTCTGTCTTATCATTTGTCTTTGTCTGCATTTTTTGCCATTCCCCTAACTCATATCTTCTTAATCTCTTCTCCCTTCCTCTCCTTAGCCTCCCAAACTTCCCTTTATTTCTTGCCCCTACTTATATCCATTTGCCTCCCTTCCCTTCTTCCCCTCTCCTCATCTCCCTTCTCTGCACCTTCAATCCTTCCTTTCCCTCTTTCCCTTCATCCTCCAACCTGTCCCATACATTCTTGTCTCCCTTCCTCTCCTCCCTAACCACATATTCCCTTGTTCTTTTTTCTCCTCCTCCTCCTCCCCAGTCTCCCCTTTCTTTCCCTCCATCTTTCTTCCTCATCCTCCCTTTCCCTCCTCTATATTTTTCCTCGCCCTCCTTTTCTTCACATTTGCTCCCTTTCTTTGTCCTCCTCTCGCCCTCCTCCTCCCTTACTATCCCCATTCCCCTTCCATACTCTCTTCTAACTTTACCTCTTTCTTTCCATTCTTTTCCCTCATCCTCCCCCAACCCCCTCCCCTCTCATCCCTCCCATTCAGCCAATATCCAATCCCATCCTGACCCATTCTGTTTTGTTCCATCCCAACCCATGCTTATCCTCCTTTCCCCTCTTTTCATCCTTCCTCATATTAACTCCAGTACCCTCCTTCATTCCCCTTTTCCTAGTATCTCCCCTTTCCTCCTCCTCCTAGTTATTCACCTTTCCTTTATTTCTCCTCCTCTCTCCTCCCCTCCTCCTAGTATCTTCTTTCTCCTCTTCCTTCTAACATCTCTTACATTTATCCTCCTCTATTTCTCTTCCCTCCTGATATCTCCCCTTCACCCCTACCAATATCTTCCCTTACCTCCCATTTCCTTCCCTAATCTCCTCTTAGTAACCCCTGTTTCCTCTATGCTTTATTTCCCTCCCTTCTCCTTTCCCAGCCTTTTTCCTCCCTCATCTCCCACTAATTCTCTTTCCCTCTACCCTACTCCATTCCCTTCCCTATCCTCTCTCCTTCACTTTCCT